>OU696696.1:147797530-147954633 GCA_916050605.2 Platycheirus albimanus
GGTTTGTAATATCATAACATTTGCCCCATGTAGATGCTTAGTTTGTAATATCATAACATTTGCCCCATGTTGATGCTTAGTTACTAATTCAATACCTTGGACGATCGAATCGGGCTGTCAGAATAAAGAAAACAAGAAATATTCCATCAGCCAATGAGAGAGCTCGTTCTATTTAGTTTGAACGAAACAGATAAAGAGACGAGAAGAAGCAGATGTTGTCTGGGGTGCAAGACAAATTAAGGCATTAAGAAACATTCTAACAGACGAGACGGTTGATATTGTCCAATATAATCTGAGAACATATAGACATTAATAGAAAAATACCTTAATCTGTAATAAATAATATTATAAAATAAAATTAAAAATGTATCCTATTTCAACTCAGATGTGGGGTATATTCACCTATTGAGCATCAAAAAAAAAACAATTTTGTTACCCAATGGCTGACCAAGCAACAAGAAAACAAATGATGGACGCGCTAAAGGACGCAGGCATTGATGTGCCTGCAACCATCACCATACCTCGGCTTAAACAGATGTATGGACACTTAGGTACCATAGCTGCTGGCCCTTCAACCACTGCCGAGAGTCGGGACGACGCCGCTGCCCGCCCGACCCAAGACAACGAACCAGTCGAGGAACCTGCTGCCACTGAGGAAACCGAAGCCGAACCTGCTGCCACCGAGGAAACTGAAGCCGGACCTGCTGCCACTGAGGAAACTGAAGCCGGACCTGCTGCCACTGAGGAAACTGAAGATGAACTTAACCACAAATTGGCCCTACTGCGCAAACGCCATGAAGTCATTTTGCTGCAACAAGCGATAGCTAAGTTGGAGCTAGTTGAGGCACCATCCACACAATGCGAGACACTTTCATCTATGCCGTCCACTGCGTCAACGTCTCGACTGACATTTAGAGACATCGAACACACCATAGTGAAATTCGTTGGCGAATCCAGAACCCATAATGTGCGTGATTTCTTAAGGAATTTTGAAAGAGTCATGAACATGGTTGGTGCGGACAACTTATTCCGCTATACATCATTATGTAATTCACTAGTTGGTACCGCCAGACTGCTCCTTAACAAGGACGCACTCAGTTATGACGACCTGAAGACGATGCTACTGAAGGAGTTTGGCCGTGTAATAGGCCGCAACGAAATCTACCAGATGCTCACGAAACACAAATGGAACAAAAAAGACAACGTTCGCCGGTACGTTCTAGAGATGGAGGACATTGCTGCCCGCTGCAACTATATTGACGAATTCGAACTAATAGGATTTATCATTGATGGGATGCAGGACACCACACCAGAATCACACTTACTAATGAACACCCGAACAATGGCTCAGTTCAAAGAGTCTTTGGATCTGTATGAACAGCGACGTTCAAATCGACTTGCTACCAAACCTGAAGTCACCGCCGCCCCAAGACAGAAGACACCGATGCCCCGAAGCAGCAATATGAGACCTGACGCAACTGATACTAAAGAAGTCCGTTGCTACAACTTCACACAGATGGGTCACTACCAGAGTAAATGCCCATATGATAAAAGACCAGATAGTAGCTGCTTCCGCTGTTGGAAGACGGGGCACGACCACCGTAGCTGTCCCAACCCGAAGAAAATATTGAAGCCAATCAGGAGTACCGCTGCTGCTGCTGCCGATGCCACTGATGAACGGAGTTGCCCTAGTTACCACGGTGACACCGACGTAGACGACATCGTAGATGCTGTAAATTTGGTAAGTGTTGCCTACTTTATTAACAAAGTTAAGCGCAGAGAATCTAAGGAATGTTTATCTCTTTTTGACACCGGTAGTCCAAAAAATTTTATACGGAAGTCTGAGGTACCGTTGCCAGTTTGTATTTCGAATATTGCTGCCCAGTCAAAACAAATTGGTCTTGGAAAACAAAAACTGATAACGTATGGAAGAATTAAAGCCGAGATAACATTCAAGAACATCAGTCAAAATGTAATTCTAAATGTAGTACCAAATGATACGATGAATATTCCATTAATCTTAGGCCGTAACTTTTAAGATACCTTCAGTATACACTTACGTCAATTGAAAAATGAATGTAAATCTTTAAGTTATTTAAATAAACATCCTTTCGATAAACAATTGCATTTCTGTGAGCTTAACTCAAACATTGTTGATATTGTTGATAGTATAAAAGTGATAGAGGATCATTCAGTTGTGGATGAAACTGTTGTCCAACCGAGTATACGATTTGATGAGAATGGGGCCCAGGTCACCGCAGTGCAGTTGGTGGATGCTTGCATCGCGAATGATGAAGGCCTGAATGACATTATGTCAATCGAAACTGAAGCAGCGTCAACCGAGGCAGATGTTAATCCTGTTCTGGAAAAGTTGCGCTTCAAGGCATTGAGAGATACAATTAGGGATAATTATTTAGAAGCAAAGCAGATTAGTTTCAAACCATATGATTATGAAATGCATATAAGTTTAATCAGCGATACGCCTTTTCATTCTTTACCACGCCGCTTGTCGTTTTATGAGACGAGTGAGTTACGCAAAATTACAGATGATCTGTTAGCAAAGAATATCATTAGGCCAAGTGATTCTCCATATGCATCTGCCATAATATTAGTGAAAAAGAAGAACGGTGAAATTCGGAAATGCGTGGACTATCGTCCGTTAAATAAGCTAACCATAAGATATAACTATCCGTTGCCCCTGATTAAAGACTGTATAGAATATTTGGGTGGAAAAAACTACTTTTCAACCCTTGACCTACGAAACGGATTTTTCCATGTAAAAATGGCTGCTAACTCTGTAAAATATACAGCTTTTGTCACACCTTATGGTCAATTCGAATATATGCGTATGCCCTTTGGTCTGAAGAATGCACCAGCGGTCTTTCAGAGATATATCCATAACGTCTTTAGGGATTTGATTGATGATGGCCTTATTTTCATCTATATGGATGATATCATCATAGGGACGGTTGATTTTGAATCGCATTTGCAATTAGTAGCAAGGGTCTTACAACGAACGAAAGAAAGTGGTTTAGAGCTTAGGTTGAGTAAGTGTAAATTTGGTTATAATGACATAGAGTATTTAGGCTATCGCGTGAACTCCGAAGGGATATGTCCAAGCGATTCGCATGTAGAGGCCATTCGGGATTACCCAATACCAACGAACCAGAGGGAAGTTAAAGCATGCTTGGGGTTATTTTCTTATTATAGAAAATTCATTCCGAATTATGCAAGAACTGCTAAGCCCTTGCAACAGTTAACTCATGACGGGGCTCAGTTCGTTTTCACTGAGGAATGCAAACGAACGTTTGACGAATTGAAAAGAAGATTGTCTTTGACGCCAGTTCTCTCCATCTATGACCCAAAGAAGGAAACTGAATTGCATTGTGATGCAAGTTCTGCTGGTTTTGGCGCCGTTCTCTTACAGCGTCAATCGGATGGAAAACTACATCCGGTTATGTACTTCTCTAAGGCCACAACCGCCTCCGAAGCACGATGTCATAGCTTCGAGCTAGAGACATTGGCGGTCATATACGCCTTGCGACGCTTTGACGTTTATCTAGATAAGATTCCGTTTAAGATTGTTACTGATTGCAACTCGCTGATAATGACGCTAAATAAAAAACAACTTAATCGGAAAATAGGTCGGTGGGCATTGGAACTGGAGAACTATAATCACACCATCCAGCATCGGGGCGGTGTAAATATGGGACATGTCTTCGCATTGAGCCGTTGCCACACCGCAGGAACTGGCCCCCCCGCGGGATCCCTATGTGGTGTCGTAAATGAAGAGCTTAAGATGTCAAGTCGCCATTGCAGTGTAGTTTATGCTGTGAACGTTGATGAGATAGACTCTCAGATCCAAATAACCCGAAATCGCGACGAGTCCATAAGACAACTGCGGGAACGACTGGAAACAGAATGGGAGGTAGGCTATGATCTAGTAGATGGGTTGGTTTTTAGAAAAAGTGACACTGGAATACTGCAGTTATTTGTCCCGAGTGAAATGGAAAACAATGTGATTAGATTAATTCATGAAAAATTGGTCACCTAGGCATCGGAAAGACGTGTGATCAACTGAAAAAGAATTATTGGTTCCCGAAAATGGTAGAAAAGGTTGAGAAGTTTATACGAAATTGTATTCGTTGCATAATGTGTTCGGCTCCTGCTCGTATAAACGAGCGCAATCTGTATAGCATCCCCAAGGAGCCAGTTCCGTTTGACACCATACACTTAGATCATTTTGGTCCCTTGCCATCCATAATTTCAAAGCGTAAGCACATCTTGGCGGTCATTGATGCCTTTACGAAATATGTGCGGTTGTATGCGGTTAACTCCACGAGTACCAAAGAAGTCAGAGCGTGTCTGGACAAGTACTTTAGTTATTATAGTCGTCCGAGACGCATTATAACTGACCGAGGCTCGTGTTTTACATCCCTTGAGTTTAATGCCTACCTTCTGGAGCACAAGATTACGCATGTTCAAGTAGCCGTGGCGTCTCCGCAAGCGAACGGGCAGGTAGAAAGAGTAAACAGGGTCATTAAGTGTATGCTTAGTAAAATAAGTGAACCTGTCAGTCATGCTGATTGATCTAATTTGTTTGGTCGTGTCGAGTATAGTCTGAATAACACTGTGCACTCAACTACGAAGAAAACGCCAAGTCAGTTGTTGTTCGGTGTAGAGCAGAGGGGTGAGCTAGTTGACGAGTTGACAGAATATCTTGAGGAAAAACAAAACATAGCCCCAGTACGGGATCTAGAAGGGATGAGAGCATCTGCCTCGGATGCTATTGTTAGTTCGCAAGAATATAATTTAAATTATTTTGTATCGCGAAGTAGACTTGCAAAGACATACTCCGAAGGCGATTTCGTCGTGATTCGTAATGTCGACACAGAGATAGGCACCAATAAAAAATTTATACCGAAGTACCGCGGACCATATCTTGTTTATAAGGTTCTGCCCCATGACCGATATGTCATCAGGGATATAGAGAACTGTCAGATGACCCAGATACCATATGATGGTGTCATTGAAGCTTCACGTATGAGAAAATGGGTAACAGATGATTGCACACTGAATGATCCGACGCAACTTGAAGTGGCCAACACTTGCTAGAACCTAAGTAATTATAAGAATAAGTTAATTAAATCGAGGTCGATTTTATGTCAGATCGGCCGAGTTGTAATATCATAACATTTGCCCCATGTAGATGCTTAGTTTGTAATATCATAACATTTGCCCCATGTAGATGCTTAGTTACTAATTCAATACCTTGGACGATCGAATCGGGCTGTCAGAATAAAGAAAACAAGAAATAGGCCATCAGCCAATGAGAGAGCTCGTTCTATCGTCCAATGAGAAAGCTCGTTCTATTTAGTTTGAACGAAAAAGATAAAGAGACGAGAGAGGAAGCAGATGTTGTCTGGGGCGCAGAACAAATTAAGGCATTACGAAACATTCTAACAGACGAGACGGTTGATATTGTCCAATATAATCTGAGAACATATAGACATTAATAGAAAAATACCTTAATCTGTAATAAATAATATTATAAAATAAAATTAAAAATTTATCCTATTTCAGGTTCAACGGTCGGCAGTGAAAAATAAGAGGTAACAGCGGTTAAGCAGATCCCGGAGCAAGTGCCTACGGCCTGGCTGAGCTAGCTATGGCTATGGTACTGCCGGCCACCGCGACAGTTGATCTCAATCACGGTTCTGCGTTGTCGCATGCCGTTCTTGGTGATAGTTCTTAACAAACAAGCACTAAGAAAGGGGGCGTTGCCGGCATAGGATCGATACCATCCCTTCAAATATAGGAGTAGGTAGTCATAACTGGGGTACAAGATGCAATCTGGAGAGAGGTCTCTGGAAAGGAGCATATAAATTCAAGGGCAGCATTACAATCAGAGTTGTGAGTCTAAGGTATAGTAGAATCCTTGGTTTCAGGTGTGAACTACGACGAATTTCAGCTACGAAGAGAACATCTAATACTCGTAGTGGATGGGCGCGAGCATGTTGGCAGGTACCCTCTAGGCTGTTCTACGGTGCTTTGTAGTCAGCACCTATGGTACGCTGTTAGATGGCTTGCGCTTCTGTGATGGGGATGGGAATGGAATTTGAAGGAAGGGAAGAGGGCCAGGAAGAGCGAGATACCATGTTAGCGAAGTGTAAATATGACTTTTCAGGGATGCTAGATGCACCGATACATGGGAGATCGATGATGGAGAGGCTGTTCCTTGGCATTGGAGTCAAGGATATTTTGGGGTTCTTGTTTCTTCTGGCTTCCTCTTCGGTTTGGGGTGTCGGTGGGTATTGGTTTGGATCTTGGATATTCATAAGATATTTGAGTGAAGAGGTTCAGTGTCCATGGGCAGTCGAAATTATTTTTCTTCGTAAAATTTTTAATTTCATTCATTTATATATTTATACGTTACAATTCCTAGAACAAAGCGGGCTTCTCCCATGTCTTTCATTTTAAAGGTACTATTAAGATAGGATTTAAATTTCTTTTTCATTTCAGGATCTTTAGTGCATATCAAAATGTCATCGACATATACTGCTACAATGATCAGACCGGAATTTTTGTGGGAGATATAGACACACGGATCAATTTTCGACTTTTCTTATCCGAAATCTAATAAAGCGATGTCTAGTTTCTGGTTCCATAATCTACTAGCTTGTTTTAAACCATAGAAATTTTTATAAGCGGCAAACCTTACCAGTCTTATCAGAAAAACCCTCTGGTTGTAACATATAGATTCTCTCCGGTAAAGAAATGCAGTCACTACATCCATCTGGTCCATTTCGAGGTCTAATTGAACGGCTTGTTGCTGGCAGCTTTTTGAAGGGAATGGGATTTGAATTTGAATATAGGAAGGACAGAAAGCGGAAGTTGAAATGACAGGCAGGAAGTGGAAATCGAAATGACAGGCAGGAAACGGAATGGGAGTTGCCGATATTCAAAAGTAATGGCAGTTCGAATATGGTTGGGATAGGTAAGTAGAAGGGATGTGGGAGGCAGGAACTCGTATATGGAGCTGAGGTAGGATGTGGAAGCGGAGCCGGAAAGTGGAATTTTGAGGTAAGTAGGTAAGGTTGAGTAGATAAGTGGGATGTCTCAGAAAGGCAAAAAGAGGTAAGTAAGATGGAAGATGGGATACTAACGATATAAGGAACCAGGTATGCAGGACTTATCATAAAAAACTTGAACTTAATCTAAACTAAAAAATATATTATTTTATTTTCTCTTAAATTAAACCTTTTTTTTGTATTTTTGTTTTTTTTTTTTTTTTTTATAAAGGATACTGCAAAAGAGCAAAAGAGGACAAAAAACAAATAAAAGATCGACAATAAAAAAATAAATATTTAAACTTAGCGCCCCAAATACGGCCTCCGGGTAAACCAATCCGCCCCTGTATCTTAACCCTTTCTACAACTGTGCACCTTTTTGTGCTGGTATTAAAATAAAAAAACGCGTCTGACAACGACCCTACCTAAAAGGAGCTCACTTTAGGTGTATGTTGACGATTGTCACTTTCGTGTTGGTAACCTTTGATTTGGATACCGGGGTTTTGTAGTAGTACCACCAGGCGGGCAACCTTCCAATTTTATGTCGCCTTTCACTTTTTTTTTCTTCCTTTACTATTTTGTAGTTTTTGGTTTGTTTTTATAAATATACCTAAATCTACAATTATTTAAAATTTACAAAAAAAAAACAAATATTACGCCAAAAAAACTACTAACACTAACAAAATAATTTAAAAATATATTTTTCTTTAGGCTGCTGCTATCCGGTTCTGATAGGTATCATCAAAAAATTACCAAATATGGCCACCCCTTTGGTTAAATACGTGCCCTTGATAATGTCGTCAAGGGCATTGATGTGATGTTCTTTCTATATATATGTATATACTCTGGTCGTAGGGGTTTTTTCTTTGAAAAAAAGAAATCCGCCTTCTTTGGCGAAATTTTTGCCGCTCAACGAAAAAGGTCGGCGGCCACTTCTTGTATTTTGTTTGTGACCGCCAAATTCAAAATCGGACTTAGACCTATCGAATTTTATATAGGTATTTATATAAGGAAACTACTAACCAGAAACTAATCACTCACCCCCTTTATGCTTCCACTTAACTTTTTTTATTGGGTTCGATGAGGTCACTCGTTACATTTAATAATTACGCTTACTTGCCAAAAGATAAAATACGCGCACTGCCTAGTAAAATTTTAGGACTTTTGTTTGAATTTAAAAAAAATACAACGACTCTAATTTGGCCACTTTGTGTCCAACCAAACACTTAAGCTGTTACAACCTTTTTGGTCGTCGCTTTTGTCTATCAATTTTCTCCAGCCTTCCAATCCTCGGCCTCTACCCACACATTTACCACACTACATGTCTTTTAAATATTTCGAGCCGTAACTCTCAAACAACGAAACTATCTCTTCCAGCCTATCTCGCTCTACCTAGAACACCCCCTCAGTTTCTACTGTCTCCTGGTAAGCACCTAAACGTAGGCTTCAGATTCGATGCTTTGATCGCTTTGTAGCAAATCTCGAAACCACCTTCCGGATATCCCTTTTTAGATAACTACTCTTTCCCTCGTCTTCTCATCCTTCCGGCTCTCCTTTGGATTCTTCCATAATTCCTCTTTTATTCACTGCGCTGGATGGGAAATTTAATAAAAAAAAATCCTTTGCAACCTCAGTATCATCCCTGATACTTTCTGCCAAACCATTTCAATTTGACAGCGCTTGTCTCAAAATGACAATACCAAACACATTTCACATTTCAATTGCCGCAGTCAGCAACAATCATCTTCTAATTAATAAATAAACAGACACTATTTAACAAACAATTTAACTCTTACTTTCTTTTCAGTACCATTCTTCAACTATCGGACCAATCCAGCTACCCAAAACACAACACCAGCACCAAAACAACCATACTCAAGGAGCAGCAAAGCATTCCTCGCAGCAACATCACCATGCATGCACAAAATTAGAACCCATCGCAACACGAAACGCTCCGGCCAAGCTCATCCACATCATTCGCAAGTACAAAATCTTCATAAAAATTCTCATATTACATTCATTCTACATTTCAGATTCCTTAACGCATCAGACACATCATTAACATTCACATTGTAAAAAAAATATACATACCATACCCCACATTCAACCACAACACTCTTTCATATCCCATACATTATCACCATCAATATTAATCATTCATTTCTTTCAGCTCACCATAAATCGCACCAGTTCCTCATTCCCAGTACGAATCACTTCAAACAACAACCTTGAGCCAAGCAAAAAAAAACATCAGCAACACATTAGAGCAAGCGAAAGGAATTCAGGTACGTCTCCTACTGTTTGCCTGTCAGAATACCATGGTGCAGCCGACGCGGTGAAACGAATCTGTTTCCCACAGGAAATGGTGATGGTGAATGTTGCACCGGCCATCGCCTCGGCTACACCACCGCCTTCCGACAGTCCATTCCCATTTCCTTTTTTCTACAGGGATCCGCAACAAAGCACCTGATCTGGAGCGTGCCTGCCGATCCAGAAACGGTGAGAGGATACCATCGCTAGGACTACCGTGGGGAAGACCACCCACAACAACAAGCTGGGCATAAAACATGGGTCAGAGTACTAGTTCCTGCCTGTCGTAAGTTAACGTATTTACTTTCGTTTGCAATTTCTGACCTGTCATTTTGTCTCTTTACAGCTGTCGGTCGCGAATCTAAACTGCCTAGGATCGGCTACCTACTGCATCAACATTGGGTCACCCATTATCTACGTCGTGGCGATTTTATAATGGTATGTTTCTAACACCCCTACCTGCTCCTAATGATGAGTAAGTTCTACCCTATATTATTTAAATCACTGCATAATTTCATTTATACATAGTTTTAAGGTTTTTCTCTATATATATAATCTGTATATGCGCTACTATGTATCGGGTCTTGAGAAAAAAAAACATTTAAACAAAATTAATACGCAAGCGGAATGAGTTCTTTGCTTTTGGGTTCGTTTTGTTCCTCCTCCTTTGTTTTTGGTTTTCAACCCCTTAAGTTCGTCGAGCGGGTTGTTGCATCGGAGACAACTTTTTGCGGTTCTGTTTTTCAATGCCCTGTTGCTCTATCTTTATACCGTTTCGCTTATTGTTTCATGTAGGATGAAATAGATATGCAATGCCAATTCCACATCAAACGAAAAAAAACTTTTCCAACGCAAACATAGTAAGGTACCTTACTCCTCTGCGAAGTAAGCATAGGTGTGTTGTTACACAATGTGAATGGCAGGAATTTCATTGCTACCTTTCTTCTAGTGTACGTCTCCACTTTTTTTTGTTTAGTGTATCGGTACTTATATTGCTATTTGTACGTACATAATTTTTCTTTTAATCTGAGTAGGTAAGGTACCTATGAAAGAGGTATGAAATTTTCACCTTTTGTTTGTTTTGGGCTGTTTAGACTCCCTGTACATAATTATGTATCTACTCCGGTTCAACCTCCCAATTGTTCTTGATTTATTTTTATATGTTTTATTCTTGGATATATACATATACTGCGGACGGACATCGGATGTAACGATTTCGTTAAGGACAGGAAAAGAAATGACTTGAGAGATTTCGTTAATCTTTTTGGATTTGTGGGTCAAAGCTTAAGTTTGTCCCTCTATGCATTGGTGTAGGTCAGGTCTCAGACGAGGGCAAATAAATCAACTCAACGAGAACGAAAGTACAAACACCACAATTGCCAACAAATACATATACAGGTACACTTTGTATACCTACGGTGCGTGTTTTTTTTTTTAAATAGTTTTGGAATTTAAGGGTTGTTTGTACATTTTGGACATTTTCACAAATATATCACATACATATTGTTTTGTGAGTCTACCTACTCGTATTGCACTATTACTATTACTAATAGTGCAGTACGGTGTTGGTTGCCCATTTGAGGGGATCACAGATTGTATATGGATTGCGTTATGAGAGTAGAACATTGTATAGAATAGGGATGAGGAAGGTGAAGTTGTGTTTTTGAAGAGTGGGTTGGTATCGTTTAGTAAAAGGTTGCTCTATTTTGGTTTTAGGAGGTGGTTTTGGATTTTTGTTTATTCTTTCTCTGAATGGAGTATTGCCCATAGGGGAAATATTGGTTGCTGAATTGCAACAGGTGTTGTTTCATTGTTTATTTTGACAAAAGCAGGTACTAATTTTCATGTTTCGAGATGGTACGCAGGTTCTCGTAGTGTTATCACAGATTTCATTGTTTTAGGTCTTTTGCATGGAAAACTCCAATGTTCTTCCCACTTAAGTTTTCTAATTCATACATGTTCTTGCCTATCGACCTAACAATTCGACACTTAATTAACTTTGGACATAGTTTCGAGGCAAGGTACTTGGACGAGTCGCTCAAGACGAAATTTCGTCGAAATACTTCTTGTCCCGGGCCATAGCGAACCGAGCGGCTTCGCACATTGTAGGTCTTTGCACTTTTTTCATTGGCTTTCAGTATAGTTTCTTTAATTTTCTCTCTAATGCACTGCAGTCGGCTCTGCCTAGGGATGGTGAGTAGTTCACCATCCTCAATTCCGTTCAACTTTTGAGCTAGTTCATAGCTCTTGCCGTGTGTCATCATATTCATACCAAAGAGTGCAAAGTATGGAGCGACACCGGTTGACGCGTGTACAGAACTTCTCAACGCACAGGCAATATCACTAAGGTGAACATCCCATTCGCGTTGATCGTCCTTCAGGTACGAACGGATCGCCGATAACAGTGTTTTATTTACCCTCTCAGAGGCGTTCGACTGAGGCGAATAAAATGCGATTTTAAAGTGGCGAATGCCATATCTCTCTAGCAGATTCTGGAAATCTTTTGCCAGAAACTGCTTTCCATTGTCCGAATGGATTACCTGAGGTACTCCAAACGCATTAAAAATCTCGTTTATCAAAAATTTAGTTACGCTACTAGTGTTTGCCGAAGGTAAAGGCTTTAGGAATATGTATTTGGAAAAATGATCGAGTACAACAAAAACAAAGGAATTTCCGGTTTTAGACCTCGGATATGGTCCCAAAAAATCAATATATAGTTTTTGAAATGGACGATCAATACTATAACTGGTACATATGGGGGGTCTTAGAATTCAGTTCGAAGACTTATGTACATTATTTACAAATGTCACATTGGGCAATGTACTGACGAATTTGAACCGTCATGTTCGGCCAGTAAAAGTATTGCCCTATGCGATGTAGAGTCTTTGCGATCCCACCATGAGCAGCTTGCGGAGGTTCATGGGTGTTTTTAATAATGTCCTCTGTCAGAGTCGAAGGAATCCAGAGACGCCAAGTATGATCTATAATGGATTCATCGCCCCCTACAGGAAGTGCTCGTTTATACACAAAGCCCTCATCGATCTTCAGATCTGGAAGTTCCTCGGGATGACTTTTAATCGTAGTTATCAGGTCTTGGTATTCCTCTGATTGAAATTGTTCCGACTCCAGGTCTACTAATGGGACTACTGTTGTCATCTCCAGGCTATCCAAATGTGCCCGAGAAAGAGTATCTGGCACGACATTTAGGGTACCCTTTCGATGTTCTATGTCGAAGGCGAAGGCTTGGAGGTCGAGACTCCATCTTGCCAACCTACCGTTCAGGTCTTTCATTCCCATTAACCACTTAAGACTGGAGTGGTCGGTGATGATCGTGAAGTCCATTCCTTCGACATAGGGCCTGAACTTTTTTACTGCCATGACCGCTGCCATACACTCCTTCTCGGTCACACTGTAGTTTCTTTGGCAAGAGTTAAGCTTTTGGGAAAAATATGAAATCGGGAACTCTTCGTTTTCATCGTTCTTTTGGAAGAGCACCGCCCCAATTCCAGATTCGGAAGCATCACACTGGATGTAAAATTTCCTCTTGAAGTCAGGGTGCGTAAGTACAGGAGCTGTTGTCAGCGCAATTTTCAGTTTATCAAACGCTTCTAACGCCTCTTCCGTCATTTGAAATTTTGCATTTTTCTTTTTCAGAGTGTCCGTCAGGGGAGCAGTCAAGGTGGAGAAATCTTTAATAAATCGCCTATACCACCCTGCTAGACCAAGTAGTCGTCGCACTTGCCTTGGATTTTTCGGGGTTGGGAAATCCACCACTGCTTCGACCTTTGAAGGATCAGCCTTCATTTTCCCACCACCAACGATGAAACCCAAATATCTTAGCTCTTTAAAGCAGAATTTGGATTTCTTGACGTTGATGGTGAGATTGGCTTTTCTTAAACATTCGGCTACCTCCTCCAGCAGGGCAATATGGGTCTCGAAGTCTGGCGCAATTATCAGCAAATCATCTAGGTACACGAAAACGCGATCCCGTAATCGTGCAGGAATAACCTTGTCCATTAGACGACATAACCTCTGTGCTGCATACTGATGTCGCGTTCCGTTGACGGTTTTCCGGATGACAATTCCGTCATTGGGGACAAATCACCCCATCTTGGCCGCATCGGTAGCAAAACAAACCTTTGGGTGGCAGCGGACAATCCTTGAAGGAATGTCCTTGAACCCGACAATTAAAACATATAAGTGGCCTGGACTCGCCTACCTTACGTGCATTCATCGGCCGTGCATTTGGATGTTGGTATGCCGCTAGGTGAACTTCCTGGAGCTCCGGCTCATCGCCTACCAACTCTATCTCATTGGCCATGTATCTGCCTGGTGGCCTCTGAGGTCTTGGTACCTCGCGATCCCACCCGGAGAACATCGTCTCGGCATCTTTGCAAGCCACCCGCAGATGGTCCAAAGAGAAAATCGACTGAGGATACACCAGCCTTCCTATCCGCTCATCAAGATTTTTCTTCAGGATGCGCACTAGCTCCACTTCCGGTATCTGCATCCTGAGTGGAGACTTCAGCCTTCCTATGGAGGCAAAATACTCATCGCTGGACTCCCAAGGGCCTTGCCGTCGATCCATTATATCCCTCATGAGTTCAAAATCGGACTTCAAATTCCGAAACTGACGCATTAATGCGTCCCGAAGCATTGGCCAATCGGGAGTATAATTGGACCGCTGGAATTGCCAATACCACTCGCTGGCAACCCCTGAGAGAAGCAGATGAAAGTCTCTCAAAATCTCAACCCAGGTGCAGTTATATTGGAAAGCTAGTGTCTCCAGACGGAAGATGAAATCCTCCACGGTGAGTGTACCCGGCATCCCATCGAATTTTAATCCCCATTTATCAATCTTTATAGGACCTCTGGTACTCATTTGGTGATGCTGAGCTGACGGAGGGTAGCCCCCACCGCGAGGATCCCACGCATTCCTGAAGCCATCTCGAGCATAGTCCAACCTGGGCACCCCATTCGACCTCTCGTAGTCCTGGCTCGTATGTCGGTTTAAATGTCCTTCCGGATATGCGAACCGACCACGCTGACCATGAGGATTATCCCGCTGCGGTTGGCTTTTAAAGGTGGTTCTTGGACCCGAACTGGTCCCTGCCTGGCTTCGGTCGGTATTTGGTTTCGGCCGCCTCGCTTCTAGAGGTGGCTCGGGACGAGTCGTACGATTTATGTCTCCCAGGAACTCCAGGAAGTTTTTTCGTACTTCGTCCCTGAGAGATTCGGTTATTTCTCCCAACATGGTGTTATTGTAAGAATCGTATGCTTCGACGACCGCCAGGTTAATGACGGTCCTCAGCTCCTTTGAGATACCTGGATTTATCTCAGATAATGCCTCTTTCGGAGCCTCGGTTTGGCCATGAGCGGAACTTGTCGCCGATGCTGCTTCATCCTTCTTGGCTGCTGCCGTCTTGACGCCCCCCTTGGGCGCAGCTCCGGTGGACTGAGCTGTCTCCTCAACGGTATTGCTTTCGAGTCCATCTCTTCGAAGTCGCTGCCTCTGGTATTGCTGGTATTGCTCCCATTCATCGGCTGTTGGGCCCCAGCTGGTACTTTTGGGATCACTTTGTTGAGACCATTCGAGCCTCGGATACAAATCGCGCTCCTTTCGAGCCGGAACCGTGACTCCAGCGAAGTCCACCATCCCTACCGATGCGGCCCTCTTGTCTCTGAGGTGTTGCTGGTACTCATCTGCCCAGGTGGATGTATTTCTATAGGTATTTTGACCTGCTGGGTTGACCTCTACTTCGATTCCCCCGAAAAGATCTAACCTACTCCTCCTATTTTCCAGGTTCGCTGTAGAAGGTGCTGGAAATTCACCTCCAACTTACTCTAATTGGAACCCTAATACATTGGAGCCTGATATTTGCCCTCTGACGCCACAGACATCTAGGACAGTGTTTTCCAGATTATCTGGCCCACCCCCAATTGTCCCGTCTACACTTTCTAACTCGCTATCAGTACTGAAAGAAGGTGCTCCGATAGAATCGTTGCTGGTGGATGGGAAAGGCATCGCCGGAGGTTGGGATGGAAGCTGGTTCTGGTTGCCCGACACTTCTGTCGACGAGGGTTGCGTCTTATTAACTTGACTGCGCCTCATGGGTACCATTTCAACCAACTTTAAATTAAATTTTCTTGAAAAGGAGCGAGTGATATTTCTATTCCCTATTTTCAGCAATTTGTTAATGTTTGATTCCTTTTGTTTCCCAGGTCTCATGCCCCGCTGGATATGTATCTCTTAGAGAACACCAATTATCGGACAATTGAAACGTATAGACGAAAATAAGCAATCAAGAACAAAATTGGTCTGCAATAACGACAGAAATAATATAAAAAACCTAGGTATGCTAATATAGTAAAAGAAGAGGAACTAACACTTATTTTAAAAATATTTATCTATAATTATTCTTTCTAAATGTAACTAATAAGTAAATTCACTTAAACAAACAGAAATGAGATACATAAAATTATTTTAATTTATAAACTTAGATATTATTTAGATATTAACCTTATTGCTAGCTTATTCCTATCTTAAGTATCTTAATATATAAATCTCGAGAACGAGTAAGGAAATAAAAACTAACTATTCTAATGCTTAATATAACTGTAACTACTAACTTCTTCCTATCTAATGAATTATACTGTATAAAACTAACCAAAACTAGAAACTATCTGACAAAAAAAAAAACGATTTAAATACTCTACTTAAACAACGTATACCTTACTTCTTATAACTTATAACTTACTAATATTAGTACTTATCTTATACCTTAACTAATGCTTTATAATATACTAATAAAAAGAAAGCAAATTGTTTTTAAATTAACTTAAAGTTGATATATTTCTTTTACTTCAATGGAATTATTGATATATATTTTTGATTAATATTCTTTTGTATTTATTTTTTTTCATTTGAGTCGGGGGTGTTGTGAGGCGGTTACTTCCGGTATTTTGTTGGTTTGTCGACTGAGATTGACCTGAAATCAACTCCCATGTTTCGTTTCTTTCTGCTCTGTTCATTCAAAGTGTGGCAGATCTAAACAATTAAAATCTCGACATAAAGACATTACGTATCCACATCTGCTGTTGTCGCCGGAGCCAGCCGACAACGTCGCGTTTGATCAGGCATTATAAAAACCATCCTGGTCAAGACTTACGCTTCGATTAAGATCCGCCGACAAGACCAAATGTGGGGCTAGAGAGACGTTACTTGCGTTGCGTAATGCGAAGTTTCCGTCGCGATTCTATTACTTACGAAACCTTCGCATCGCGCAACGACAGTAATACTACAAATTTTTTTTTTTTTTTTTTTTTTTTTTTTTTCGAGGGCAAACCCTCGATGACGACGTCCAAATTCTGCGTCGCGAGTAATCAGGCTTTCTCAGGAGCAATCCTGGTTACGACTTACGCTTCGCCTGATGAAGTCATCGGGGACAACCAAAACCTAATACAATACAGAACACACACGTCAGTTTGGCCTGTTCTCGATGGCATCATCAAACATTTCGTCGCAAATGCTCAAGCATTCTCGGAGCAATCCTGAACATGACGTACGAATGCTTGATTATGACATCGGGAACAGGTTTACTGACCTAATTAAGAACAATAGACTAGGACTAAAAACGTTGGGCGCCATTTTGTTGCTGGCAGCTTTTTGAAGGGAATGGGATTTGAATTTGAATATAGGAAGGACAGAAAGCGGAAGTTGAAATGACAGGCAGGAAGTGGAAATCGAAATGACAGGCAAGAAACGGAATGGGAGTTGCCGATATTCAAAAGTAATGACAGTTCGAATATGGTTGGGATAGGTAAGTAGAAGGGATGTGGGAGGCAGGAACTCGTATATGGAGCTGAGGTAGGATGTGGAAGCGGAGCCGGAAAGTGGAATTTTGAGGTAAGTAGGTAAGGTTGAGTAGATAAGTGGGATGTCTCAGAAAGGCAAAAAGAGGTAAGTAAGATGGAAGATGGGATACTAAAATTTGAAAAAAAAAAACAAGGGGGATAGAGGATAGGAGGGATAACTATGGAAAGGAAGTGGGGGAATTGTCTGAACCTAGGGACATGGCACGCTTGCGAGGCTCGGCTCAGCTCGCCGGAATAGGGGGGGATCTTGTCCCAAGGACAGACGAAGGCCAACAACGAAAACATACATCGTGCCGTAAGGAGAGAGGGAGAGGAAACCACCACCCAAGGATATAAAACAAATGGATAAAAAAATAAAATGCACGACTGGGTCGCACGTACTTGCTCTGTTGGTGCAATAGTACGATGAAAACAAACTTTTCGATCAATAAGAACAATTCATTTTTGAAAAATTTGGTAAAAACCAAACAAATTTGGCTAAAACTGGAAAACTCGATATACGGGAGGTAACGTTAAGAAACCTTTAATATTTAAAATTAAGACGTTATCTTTTGGGTGTTATAAATGATACAAATGTCCACTTATGGGTTATGGCCTAATTAATAATACTGTTAAAAGCAATTTCCGCTATTATCATATATAGCCAAAAACTAAAAATGCAGTTTTGTTTGAAGTATTCTATGTATGTTACATACAAAGTTTTATAAAAATCGGGGGAGCCTTTTTTGAGTAAATTAGAAAAAATGAAAAAATTGGCCAAAATCTAGTGGCTTTTTGTATAGGAGCCACCATTTAAAAAAGAGAAACTGAAAAAAAATCAATGCCTGATAGGAAGCTGTAAGGAACTATACCAAACAAAGTTTGAGTGAATTCGATGCAACCGTTGACAGCTTATGGCCATTTGAAAAAAAGCCGTTAAGAGCAGATCTCCGTTATTTGCATTTTTAGCCAAAAACTAAAAACGCAGTTCTCTTAAAAACACTAAAAGAATTTAACACACAAAGTTTAATCAAAATCGTTAGAGCCATTTTCGAGAAAATTAGAAAAAACCAAAAAAAGTTGGCTAAAACTCAACGGCTCGTTGTATGGAAGCCACCGTTTAGAAAGGCTTCAGTGAAAAATTTACTAAACCATCCTATAGAACACTATTAAAAACTGTGTCAAACAAAGTTTTAGTTGATTCAATCAAGCCGTTGTGAACTTATGGCTATTTGAAAAAAAGCCGTTAAAACCTGATTTTCGTTACGACCATTTGAGCCAAAAACAAAAAACGCAGTTTTGTAAGAAATGCTTAAAGTAAGCTAAATTATAAATTTAATCAAAATCGTTAGAGCCGTTTTCGAGAAAATCCAAATTGAAAAAAACCGTTACTTGAAAGGTACCAGTTTGAGCCGGGCTAAAACGAAACAAAAAAAACCTCGACAACCGTTTTTCTTCAAACTGCTATATACCAAGTTTGAAGAAAATCCGTCAAGCGGTTTAGGCTGTAGCATGACGTAAAAAAGCGCACATCCGCACAGACGCACAGACGCACAGACGCACAGACGCACAGACGCACAGACAGACCGACGGACGGTATGGCGAAAACCACTTTTTTGGGCTTCTCTATCATCGTAATGTCATGTTTGATTAAAACCTCGATTTTTTTTTCTGCACGAAACCAATACTTGCCCTATAGAGCAAGTAAAAACCTAATAAAAATATACCACCACCAAGAAATAAAACAAGTAAGTAATACCACCACCAATACAGCTAAAACCTAAAGATTAACACCACCATTACAGCTAAAACCTAAAGATTACCACCACCATTGACCTACCACACTTTGACCCTGCTGGTGTTGTTGCAGGGTTGCTGTACCCTCCCTTCCTGGAGTCCGTAAGCAGGAATTTTCGGGCTCCCCCATTGAAAGCATGGGAATCTACAATCAGGTCATCATCATCATTTCACCGGATCTTCTTCGCCAGCCTCACATTGCCCCCTGAAAATTTCTTCAAAACGCCATAATGGCTAATAGATAGCTCACGAAGAAAAGACAGGTGTTTGGTGCAATTTACAAATCATTGTTTTTTATTTAATATATTAAGATAAAAAGGAACTGACAAAAATGGAAATGGAAACAATAAATAAACTAGAATATAAGATAAATAATGAATGAACGAGAAAAAAAATAATAAGGATTGAAAAGAACATAAAACTGTTTCAATAAAAATAAAAATATATAAAAAAAAATAACCATAAAAGCAAAAGTGAACAAAAAAAAACTTAAAATTTGACAAAGAAAAAATGGAGAACTCTTTAAATTTGAACCATATATTAAACTAAAACTAGAAATAAATATTGAGTGAAAAATAGTAAAAAGGACAAAAAAAATAAAACTATTCAATATAAATAACAAAAATAAGTTACCATAAGGAAAATCAGGATACTAGGCATTAACGAAATTTAATTGAATAAAATAAAACGATATAAGGAACCAGGTATGCAGGACTTATCATAAAAAACTTGAACTTAATCTAAACTAAAAAATATATTATTTTATTTTCTCTTAAATTAAGCCTTTTTTTGTATTTTTGTTTTTTTTTTTTTCTTTATAAAGGATACTGCAAAAGAGCAAAAGAGGACCAAAAACAAATAAAAGATCGACAATAAAAAAATAAATATTTAAACTTAGCGCCCCAAATACGGCCTCCGGGTAAACCAATCCGCCCCTGTATCTTAACCCTTTCTACAACTTACTGTGCACCTTTTTGTGCTGATATTAAAATAAAAAAAAGTGCGTGCGTACAAAGTACACATGTCAGAAGTGAAACTTCTTTGCCAAATTAATTTTTATTTTCTTGCACCGCATCAACCGACCAGTGCATCTTCTTAAGGCCGCTTACCCGCCTAACACATTTAATATTATACACATACACATCACATTTCTCATATCAACCTTCCAGCGCTCATTCAACCACATACCAATTCACATCCCTGCTACCCGCCAATCTATTTAAAACCATCAACCACCTGACTGCCAATAATGCCAGATGAAATCCCACCGGATTCAAAATAAAATCCCACTAATTTTGTACTGTGGGGGAAAAAAAACCTCCATATTTTGTTTGACAAAAAGTTTAACGCTAAAAGCCCACTCAATGCATTTTTCAAAAAAAAAAAAAAACCTTAGACCCGCACGTTTGCAATTGCGTCAAAAAATTGATATCCCAATTTCAAACCGTAGTCAATTTGATCGCATTGCAGTCAAATCGTTAAGTTTGCGCATGTAATTAAGTATTGAAAGCACACTATTCAGCTTAAATGCAATCGATTTAACAGCAGTTTGAAACTGGAATTGAAAAATAGTTTATTCGAGTAGGGATAGCCTATAGAAATGAAATTAAAGTCTTGTATTTTGTCATTAGTTACCTAGACTATAAAAATAACAATTGTCCATAATTCGGTTTTCGGGAAACAACAAAAAAATCTTAGTTTTTTTTGTAAAAATGCTTACTGAGCTCAATTACTATTTTTTGTAAATCAAACTTTAAGCCTTAATTGTACCTACATATTTTTATTTTTGGTGATAAAATTGTTTTTTAATATTTATGTACATATGTAGGTACATATGTACCTATGTCGTACTGAATTGTCCTTAAAATAATATCACCCCATAAAATAAAAATTCAATCGGAAATTTTCCAACCTTAAAAACCACCAAGAATTTTTTCCCATACTTTAGTTACCAAATAGTTTTTTTTAACCATTTTGGTGGGGCAAACAACTAATCTGGGAACACTGCTGACTGCCTACAGTGGATATACGAAACAGTTTTGTCTGCTAAGACACGGATAATGCATACCACCCCTGCTACCCACCATTCTATTTTTAACCATCAGCCGCCGACCTACCCTCAGCTGATATGCAGAACCAGTTTGTGCTATTATAAAACAAACCTAACCTAACTACCTAACCTACAGCATTGTATATATAAACTATAGTACTATCACCTGAGGTGCGCCATCTTTCGACGAAAAACTAAGCTCGAGAATACCATGGGAAGCAACAACAACAATTAAAATGGTGGAAATTGTTGTAGTGGGAATACTATAGTTTATATATACAATGCCTACAGCTCGCACTGTGCGTGATGCGACGTTAGCTCTATTTCACTCTCTCTCTCGCTCTCGGTCTTTCTGACTCGCTTGCTCCCTACTCTCGCTCCATGACTATGTAAAGTGATGGAATCAAAACAAGAAAAAAATTGCGCGTAACGAAAAAATGTGACGCGTAACCGAAAAATGTGACGGTAAATTTTTTTCCAACGCCGATAAAGAAGTTTCACTTCAAAAAAAAACGCGTCTGACAACGACCCTACCTAAAAGGAGCTCACTTTAGGTGTATGTTGACGATTGTCACTTTCGTGTTGGTAACCTTTGATTTGGATACCGGGGTTTTGTAGTAGTACCACCAGGCGGGCAACCTTCCAATTTTATGTCGCCTTTCACTTTTTTTTTCTTCCTTTACTATTTTGTAGTTTTTGGTTTGTTTTTATAAATATACCTAAATCTACAATTATTTAAAATTTACAAAAAAAAAACAAATATTACCCAAAAAAACTACTAACACTAACAAAATAATTTAAAAATATATTTTTCTTTAGGCTGCTGCTATCCGGTTCTGGTAGGTATCATCAAAAAATTACCAAATATGGCCACCCCTTTGGTTAAATACGTGCCCTTGATAATGTCGTCAAGGGCATTGATGTGATGTTCCCAAGTAACAATTTAGTTTTCATAAGGGTCAAGCGAAACTATTGTCTTATTTCTATAGTAATTTTAATTAGTCTTAAAGAAACTTGTTTGGCGCACTTTTGACAAGTTATTTTAGTTTTCTTACGGCTTTTCTTCGCATGCTTTATGAAAACAATAACTGACCACAAACAATATCAATACGGACTTAGAACAACTCAATGAAGAAAGAAATAACTTACTATGAAAAGCTTTTAATTTCGTTAAAATAGCTTCATACTTATTAATTCCTATAAAACTTATTTTTGCTGGCTCTCTGAAAGCAAAACTGCTCATAGATTTATGAATGGGGCAAACAATTAACTAAAGGAAGCTATACTGTTTATCGAAAAGCTATTAACTTCGCTTACGAAACTACAATAATTAACTAAAAAAGCTATAGCTTAGTTGATGAAGCATTAGTTTCTTCAAATATGTTTTAAAAATGCCTTAAAAAAGAATTATGGGGTTCTTATGGAAAAAAATTCATTTCTTTTTTTTAAATCGTAAAAACCAACTTCTGCGCTTTTATTTAATTTTTCTTTATTCCCACCGCCCATCAATATTCTTTTTTCTTATTTCCCGTATTCTCTAGCTTTCTGCAATGAATTTAATTGTATATTAGTTGAAAAAGTGAAAATTTTATTTACCAACCCCAGGAACCGAACTCGAAGCCTCTGCGCACCATCCAAGCACCCATCCACTAGGCCAATTTGATTAATAAAATGACAAGATCAAAAAAGAATCAGTTGATACCACACTTAAACTTTTGTACAACTTCATAGTATTTATGCCTAGAGGGTGTTTCGAATTAATACGACAGAAATCTTGCTTTTAGAAAAACATGTTTGGCTTATCTTGAAATAAAAATAACTTCTCTTCAATAAAAGTTCATAAATATGTTAACTGTTTATAATGAAAACAACCCAAACTCATAAAATGTTATAATGTCCGAATTCGATATAATACACATAGGGTTGTAGGATGTAGGTATATATATATATAATTTAATTAAACATAACATACCTATATTATATTTTTTATAAATGTATTATATTATATTAAGTTTATGATACATAAATGCAAAATATAATATATAAAATATAATGGTTAAATTAAAATAAAAACAGAATTTGAAATTGTATTAATGTTTTAATTTAGATTTTTATTTGTTTTTTTTTTTAATAAAAATCTAAACATTAATAAATCTAACATTAATAATTTTTCATATTCTGCTTCTATTTTATTTTATTTTAACCATTATATTATTAATTACACACAACTTGAGGCAACCACAATATGTTTATAAAATATAGATAAAAAATATAAAATATTATAATATAAAATATAAAATATATATGGTTAAGGATTAAACCTAAAACTCCCTGTGCACACAGAATGAAATAGCTCATCGGAAAAAGCGATATCTTCGGTAAGAATACAAGTAGTTTTTTTATGTGAGAAACAGCTTCCATATGTGATTCCAAATTCCCGCTCAGATGACTATCACATTTGAGTTAGTATTCTTATGCGAGTAACATCTTCTTTAAATTTGTCATCAGCGTATACAATACAAACACTGGGAAAGGATGGCACGTTGACAACTTCATAGTATTTATGCCTAGAGGGTGTTTCGAATTAATACGACAGAAATCTTGCTTTTAGAAAAACATGTTTGGCTTATCTTGAAATAAAAATAACTCCTCTTCAATAAAAGTTCATAAATATGTTAACTGTTTATAATGAAAACCACCCAAACTCATAAAATGTTATAATGTCCGAATTCGATATAATACACATAGGGTTGTAGGATGTAGGTATATATATATATAATTTAACTAAACATAACATACCTATATTATATTTTTTATAAATGTATTATATTATATTAAGTTTATGATATATAAATGCAAAATATAATATATAAAATATAATGGTTAAATTAAAATAAAAACAGAATTTGAAATTGTGTTAATGTTTTAATTTAGATTTTTATTTGTTTTTTTATAAATAAAAATCTAAACATTAATAAATCTAACATTAATAATTTTTCATATTCTGCTTCTATTTTATTTTATTTTAACCATTAAATTATTAATTACACACAACTGGAGACAACCACAATATGTATATAAAATATAGATAAAAAATATAAAATATAAAATATTACAGTATAAAATATAAAATATAAAATATAAAATATAAAATATAAAATATAAAATATAAAATATAAAATATAAAATATAAAATATAAAATATAAAATATAAAATATAAAATATAAAATATAAAATATAAAATATAAAATATAAAATATAAAATATAAAATATAAAATATAAAATATAAAATATAAAATATAAAATATAAAATATAAAATATAAAATATAAAATATAAAATATAAAATATAAAATATAAAATATAAAATATAAAATATAAAATATAAAATATAAAATATAAAATATAAAATATAAAATATAAAATATAAAATATAAAATATAAAATATAAAATATAAAATATAAAATATAAAATATAAAATATAAAATATAAAATATAAAATATAAAATATAAAATATAAAATATAAAATATAAAATATAAAATATAAAATATAAAATATAAAATATAAAATATAAAATATAAAATATAAAATATAAAATATATATGGTTAAGGATTAAACCTAAAACTCCCTGTACACACAGAATGAAATAGCTCATCGGAAAAAGCGATATCTTCGGTAAGAATACAAGTAGTTTTTTTATGTGAGAAACAGCTTCCATATGTGATTCCAAATTCCCGCTCAGATGAATATCACATTTGAGTTAGTATTCTTATGCGAGTAATATCTTCTTTAAATTTGTCATCAGCGTATACAATACAAACACTGGGAAAGGATGGCACGTTGATGTGGCCGCCAGATGCAATGAAGAAAAAAAGTGTGTGAATTGAATACGTTTTGCTTGTGTCTGCTTGAAGAAAATCAAAATGTTTTAATTTTTCATCAATCCGTTTAGATTTAATTCCTCAGTGATGACAAACTTAAAGAAGATAGAAGGTACTTGGAAGGTGCGCAGAGGCTTCGAGTTCGGTTCCTGGGGTTGGTAAATAAAATTTTCACCTTTTCAACTAATATACAATTTAATTCATTGCAGAAAGCTAGAGAATACGGGAAATAAGGAAAAAAATGATTGATTGGCGGTGGGAATAAAAAAAATTAAATAAAAGCGCAGAAGTTGATTTTCGATTTAAAAAAAAAAAGAAATGAATTTTTTTCCATAATAATTCTTTTTTAAGGCATTTTTAAAACATATTTGAAGAAACTATAATGCTTCATCAACTAAGCTATAGCTTTTTTTAGTTAATTATTGTAGTTTCGTAAGCGAAGTTAATAGCTTTTCGATAAACAGTATAGCTTCCTTTAGTTAATTTTTTGCCCCATTCATAAATCTATGAGCAGTTTTGCTTTCAGAGAGCCAGCAAAAATAAGTTTTATAGGAATTAATAAGTAGGAAGCTATTTTAACGAAATTAAAAGCTTTTCATAGTAAGTTATTTCTTTCTTGATTGAGTTGTTCTAAGGTCGTATTGATATTGTTTGTGGTGTTATTTTTTTTATAAAGCATAGGAAGAAAATCCGTAAAAAAACTAAAATAACTTGTCAAAAATGCGCTAAACAAGTTTTTTTTTTAAGTCTTATAACAATTATTTTAAAAATAAGACAGTCCTTTTACCGCCCATATTATATGACAGTCTTTATTATCCCCTTTACAGCTGTTTTTTCAGGTGCTTTAAATAAACACGGTGTTTGGGTTAGTTTATTCTATAGAAGATCTTTGTTCTGGTTTCCAGTAACAGGTCTTATGGCAGCCATCGCATTTAGGCATTGTATATGAACAAACTTTGGAAGGCCCTACAGGAGCCTTATCAAACAATAATCTCTCACCTTTGTGTACAGCTTGCAAATCATATTTCAAAAAGGCTTAACAGAGCTACTATTGAAAATTTGTGTGCACAAAGTTGAAGCATTAGTAAAAAAGCCTTATAAAAACACTATGAAAGTTGTAGCTTACTGAATTTCAAATTTTGGACCTTATGCAACATAGATTGTTAGTTGGGTTCTTTCTATATATATGTATATACTCTGGTCGTATTGGTTTTTTCTTTGAAAAAAAGAAATCCGCCTTCTTTGGCGAAATTTTTGCCGCTCAACGAAAAAGGTCGGCGGCCACTTCTTGTATTTCGTTTGTGACCGCCAAATTCAAAATCGGACTTAGACCTATCGAATTTTATATAGGTATTTATATAAGGAAACTACTAACCAGAAACTAATCACTCACCCCCTTTATGCTTCCACTTAACTTTTTTTATTGGGTTCGATGAGGTCACTCGTTACATTTAATAATTACGCTTACTTGCCAAAAGATAAAATACGCGCACTGCCTAGTAAAATTTTAGGACTTTTGTTTGAATTTAAAAAAAATACAACGACTCTAATTTGGCCACTTTGTGTCCAACCAAACACTTAAGCTGTTACAACCTTTTTGGTGGTCGCTTTTGTCTATCAATTTTCTCCAGCCTTCCAATCCTCGGCCTCTACCCACACATTTACCACCCTACGGGTCTTTTAAATATTTCGAGCCGTAACTCTCAGCAACGAAACTATCTCTTCCAGCCTATCTCGCTCTACCTAGAACACCCCCTCAGTTTCTACTGTCTCCTGGTAAGCACCTAAACGTAGGCTTCAGATTCGATGCTTTGATCGCTTTGTAGCAAATCTCGAAACCACCTTCCGGATATCCCTTTTTAGATAACTACTCTTTCCCTCGTCTTCTCATCCCTCCGGCTCTCCTTTGGATTCTTCCATAATTCCTCTTTTATTCACTGCGCTGGATGGGAAATTTAATAAAAAAAAATCCTTTGCAACCTCAGTATCATCCCTGATACTTTCTGCCAAACCATTTCAATTTGACAGCGCTTGTGTCAAAATGACAATACCAAACACATTTCACATTTCAATTGCCGCAGTCAGCAACAATCATCTTCTAATTAATAAACAAACAGACACTATTTAACAAACAATTTAACTCTTACTTTCTTTTCAGTACCATTCTTCAACTATCGGACCAATCCAGCTACCCAAAACACAACACCAGCACCAAAACAACCATACTCAAGGAGCAGCAAAGCATTCCTCGCAGCAACATCACCATGCATGCACAAAATTAGAACCCATCGCAACACGAAACGCTCCGGCCAAGCTCATCCACATCATTCGCAAGTACAAAATCTTCATAAAAATTCTCATATTACATTCATTCTACATTTCAGATTCCTTAACGCATCAGACACATTATTAACATTCACATTGTAAAAAAAAACATACATACCATACCCCACATTCAACCACAATACTCTTTCATATCCCATACGTTATCACCATCAATATTAATCATTCATTTCTTTCAGCTCACCATAAATCGCACCAGTTCCTCATTCCCAGTACGAATCACTTCAAACAACAACCTTAAGCCAAGCAAAAAAAAACATCAGCAACACATTGGAGCAAGCGAAAGGAATTCAGGTACGTCTCCTACTGTTTGCCTGTGGGAATACCATGGTGCAGCCGACGCGGTGAAACGAATCTGTTTCCCACAGGAAATGGTGATGGTGAATGTTGCACCGGCCATCGCCTCGGCTACACCACCGCCTTCCGACAGTCCATTCCCATTTCGAATCTAACGCTCATTCCTTTTTTCTACAGGGATCCGCAACAGGCTATTGAGAGCAAAAGACGTATATTACTGTATCTCACCACCGGCGAAAAGGTTTCCTCATAGTCTATTCCCCTTTTTTGTGAAAAACCCTTTACCACTAATCGAGCTTTATATCTACAAATTGCACCATTGGAATCACGTTTGGTCTTAAAAACCCATTTACAATAAATAGGTTTCTTATTTGATGGCAAATTGACAAGCTCCCAAGTATCATTCTGCTTTAACGAATCAAGCTCATCCGCCATTGCCTGTTGCCAACATTCTGAATCTGCTCTATCAAGTGCTTCGCTTCAGGTAAAAGGGTCATACAACTCACCTGTTCTTACGGCATACGATATGTAGTCATCTCTTTAACTGGTTGCGGTGTTCTGTCGCTTCTCCTTGGTTGCTCTGGACCCTCTGTGATACTAGAAACTGAGTGCGGGAATATATATTCGACTTCGATATTATTACTCGTTCGGGGGTCGTTATTTTCACAGCTTGTTGCTTCGGTGCATTCGTTATTTGAAAACATTTCATTGACATTGTTGATTTCACTTATAGCATCAGAGTATTCGTCTGATCCGACATCACTTAATTCCTCATCGTTATAAATCTGATGATCTGATTCAAAGTCCACAAAATATTTACTTGTAACATCCCCCACTGGATCTGGATACAGACGCTCATCTTCGAAAAATATAACGTCCCTGCTTACAACAATCTTCTTTTTCTCTGGATTGTACAGTCTGTAATTTCTCGTGCATCATCGACTTACAACCGAATGTGCGCAAAAAACTCATATCAGGAACAACACCAGTCCACGCCTCTTCAGGAACCTTACGTGTCAATGAACTACTCGGAGATCTGTTCATCACGAACACTGCCGTCATTGGCGTCAAGGAGCATGCATCGCGTCTTTTCTATTATGGTCCTATTCATCCTTTCAGCAAGACCATTGTGTTCAGGTGTATGAGGTGCCGTCGTGAGATGCTAAATTCCACTTTGACGAAGGAAAAGCTGGAATTCCTTACCACAATATTCAGACAAATTCTGTTCTTAGAGTTTTTATCTTCTTACCACATTCGTTTTCTTAACGGGCTTTAAATTCTTTAAATCGGTTTATTGTCTCTGATTTAGCATGAAAAAAATATACAAATGTCTTTCTAGTGTAATCATCAACTATTAAAAATATGTAACGTGCACCGCCCATACTTGGAATATTAATCGGCCCACACAAGTCAGAGTGTATCAATTGTAACACTTCATTGGCCCTTGTACCTTTTTGATTGAATGGTCGTCGGCACTGTTTGCCTTTTGTGCAGACCTCGCAGTTTACATTTTGTTCAACTGGTAATTTTTCTGAAATTCCGAAATTTTCGCTTATGCTACGGAGGCCATTCTTCTATGCCATAGATTAGAATCAAATTTTGAATGATTTGCCGCAAAAACTCTTTCCTGGCTAGCGCTGTCCAGTCTAAACAATTCTCCATCAAGAGAAGCCGAGGCCAACAAATTATTGTTCGGAATGTAAATTCTATACCCCTTCGAATCAAACACTACTTTATTATTTTTTCTCACCATTTGACTCACCGAAAGAAGATTAGCACAGAGTTCTGGTATGCACAAGACATTTTCCACATTAACATTTGCATCTGCTATCGGTAAATATACATTTCCAGAACTATGGATATTTTAACGCATATTATTTGCAACCACCACCTCACTCTTTGCAGCTTGACTGACATCCGACAATAGTTGTTGATCTGTTCACATGTGTGCGGATGCACCTGTCAATATACCACTCACCTTGTTCGACAGAAGAAACAGCAAATGAAGTATACAACACATTCTTTCAATTCGCTTGCATGCATTTATTGTTCTGTTGCTTCGATGGACAATTTCGAGCAAAACGTAAATGGTTGTTACATTGATAACATCGAGGCCCATTGCCACCACCACTGCCACCTGCAACACCGCCAGCAGAACTACCAACACGACCACTGGAACCACGGCCACCACCACTGTTGTATTTTTTTTTTATAAGTTGTAAGTACGCTGCCACGACCATAATGGTGGCTTTACATGGATCTGCATGCCATCATCTGCAAAAATAGAGGATGCAAGATACAAAAATTATACTAGTGTGATAGAGAAGTAAGACCAAAATGCAGATTATAGGAAATTCAATTCATGCAGATGAGTATCTGCATCATCCGTCTTGACATCTTGGAGTATTTTAGTTTTGACTGAATCACCAGTTATGTCCATACCAAAGCTCTCAATGCCCATTATCATTGGCTTGTAGTGATCACTCAGTACGGCCAACAAAAGAGTTCCAACCCACTTCTCAGACACTACCAGCCCAACAGCGTTCAACTTGTGAGCAGTTGAAATAATTTCATTAACGTACTGCTCCACGGAAGAGCATTCCTCCATCTTTGTTGTTATTAGTTTTCGAAGTAAACCCACCTTTCGAGAAAGACTTTTATCCTGGAATGCCTCCTGCAACTTATCCCAACACTCCTTCGCCGTTGTTGTAATCTGGACATGAACGTTATTTACAGGATCGATGAGAAGAATTAATTTTGCTCTTGCTTTGGTGATTTTCTTGGTGTCGGTTTCAGTATCAGTGGAAACGCTGGTCCATAAATCTTCATGTTCAAAATATGCTTTAACAGCGAACTGCCACGAGTCATAATTTTCTCGTCATTTGTTTCGATGGATGGTAGGCCACTACTTGTCATTTTATTTTAATCGCTGAATATCCAACAATCAAACGAGAAAAAACTTAAATAACTTTTGAGTAATATTCTTTAATATATTTTATATCAAACAAATGTTCTTTTAAGAGCACCTGGGCCCATAACCTGTTAAAACCCGGAGCTGAAAAGCAAGAAGCTTTACAAAACACGAGTTCCTTTGAATACAAGATGGCCAAGAAGAATGCCGATGATTTTATTATGAATATAAAAGGAAAAATGACATATAAAATGAAACAGTTCAGACAGTTATAAATTTATTTTCAACAGGGGAATCTAGCATAGGAAACATCAAAATCTTCAACATCGCATGCATAGATGCTGAGAAAAGGGAATATTTATGTTTCCGGCCACATTTTGGGGTAGTTTTTCAATCCAAGTATCGTTAAAGCAAAATTATGTTGATGCAGTTAGTTATGTGATCTCATTAGTGACTCGGTATGACCAAAATCAAGATGATCGGATAAGTAACTTGCGAGATCTAGCATTTTTTGTATCCCTGAAAGGCATATGGCCAAAGAAACAGCCCATATATGACATTTTTCTTAAATATTTTTTTTATGAGGAAATGGTGGATGCAGAAAGTAGCGGAGGATCCAGCAGAATTGAGAAACACCAAAATCTTCAACATCATATGGATAGATGCTGAGAACTTTGAATATTTGTGTTTTTGGCCATATAACAGGTCATTTTGGGGTAGTATTTTAATCCAAATATCTTAATATGAAATAAATCAAAATGATAGTGATGCAGTTAGTTAGGTGAGCTCATAAGTGACTCGGCATAATAAAAAACAAGATGATCTCATAAGTAACTTGCGAGATATGGCCGTTTTTGTATGCCGGAGAGGCATATGGCCAAAGAAACAGTACTTGTATGACAGTTTTCTTAAATACATTTTTTTAGGGGGAAAAGGGGGATATAAAGTAGCGTAGGATCAGGCAAAACAAGGAAACACCAAAATCTTCAACATCGCATGGGTAGATGCTAAGAAAATTGATATGCAGAGAGAAGCCTTTCAAACAAATCACTTTGCAAGGGAAAAATTTTTACGTTATGATTGCTGACAATTCATTGCTCCATTTCAATTGATTTGTATTTCTTTTAGTCGAGAATTAACTAATCAACTTTCCCGATAAATTCAAAGTTAATAACTTAACAGCTTTTTTTTGCCTACAAAAATCACAAATTTTAGAAAAGTATTTCATTTGACTTCTCGGAGCGAGAGAAAAAGAAGTATATATCCGATCGTTCAAATGGTCTATTGACAGATCAACAATCTCAACTCATATCATGGAGGTGAGTTGGAAATAGTAACAAACCGTAAGTATTTGACACTTCAACGTGAGTTTACGAACAATGTTATGACGTCATATAGATAGTTACAAATCGTAACTAATTTGGATTAAAAGAACGCCTTTTTGTTGTCATTAGTTAACAAATGTTGGCTATCGTCAAAAAAAGAACGTACCAATGGCATTGCGCATGGCATTGACATACTATACATGGACTGCTAGTGAAATGTCATTTTCATACAAATCGCTCGGAAAAATTGACTCTGGTAAAAGTGCTTCCACTAACTCAAAAGCGACAAAAGTTGTAATTATATTTTCAAAAACATGTAGCGACATCTATTGCCACTTGCCGAAAGCATAACAAAATCCTTAGATGTGTCTATTCATACGTAGCCAATAAGATGAGTGATGTGATTGAAAATTTTTCTTTCACCTTTCAATACAAGATTATATGACTGGACATACGCGTAGTGCAGGTAGAATGTTGCGTGCGTGGGACTGACTACGCAAAAGTAATAAAAATCTTTATTCCACTATGCTGTAAGTGTCATACTGTCGAAACTATTAGAAGAATGCGTGCGAATAGACAGTATCAAACAGGGACATCTATTGTCATTTTTATAAAGTGCAAAGAAGAAATGATAAATGTCAAAAGACTTCTGCCAAAGTGAATTTAGAGTAAATAAAATTTGGTGTTATTTTTCTTTTATTTTCGAATTTTACCTTAATTCAGATTTCAGATATTTTTTTAAGTAAGTGTCCAAAGCACCTACTACAATTGCGAGTAAAAATTATAATCATGCTTTATTTATACGAAATTCATCTCAATTCAAGTTCCGGGCATCATGTTAAGAAAACTCCCTGAGGGAATAATCCAGCAGTCTAGAAAGTCGCTATTACGTGCTGAGTTCTCTAGCGGGGAATGTGACTGTTGATAAGAATAATTCTTATGAAACCGACCATCACGAAGAATTCCAACAAGAAACCACCGAAAACTATGATGCCTTTACTAAAGAAATTATGAACAATCGCATAGAAGAATCGCCATTTCAAAAATTCCTCCTAAGCGCAGGGTCATCTATCGCAGCCATAGTAGACCCTCACCGGTAAGCTGAAAGTTAGTCATACAAATCACTTATCAGACTCAATATTTTATTCATTTATTACAGCCATGATATGATTGCATGTCTGGGTGAAACAACCGGCACAGATGCGCTCCAATATATGCTTTAATCAATGAAAGCAACTGAAGAGGGACAGCGTATTTTAATGGATAAGCCACGTATAAATACGAAAACTGTTGATATGAATTATTTACGAAGCCTACCCGAAGAAAGCTTCGGGCGAGCTTATGTTAAATGTGTCGATAATGTAAGGTTGAAAAAAAAACAGTGAATGAAAAATGAAGATAACATTTTTCAGCAAGTGACGCCAGATTCACGAATGGAGGTTAGGTTTATCGATGATGCACAGCTGGCTTATGTGATGACGAGGTATCGTGAGTGTCATGACCTTGTACACACGATCTTAGGTATGCCGACTAATATGTTGGGCGAAGTGGCAGTTAAATGGGTAGAAGCTTTGAACACTGGCTTGCCTATGTGCTATGGAGGTGCTATGTTTGGAGCCGCTCGGTTGAGGCCAAAGTAAGTATATTTAGAAAATATTTACCAAACTATCACAGTTGCCAATGAATTAATAACTATCATTACAAAATAACTTTTTGCTCAATAACATACACAACTTTGAACCATAATTGAAAAAATATAAACAATTTATTTGCAGATCCTCTTCGGCAACCACAGAACCCCTTAGGAACAAGGTCTGAAATAAATCACACAATCAATTGGGTTCGTTCACATTTGGAACACGATCCAAAAGTTTCCATTCTAAAACAAGATGTATACAATGATTATCTGTAAGCTATTGTTTTGCTCTTAGTGATCAATTATTAATATTTTGTTTGCACGTTAAACTATTTAGGGCTTATTGTGAACGATTGGATATTAAACCCTTGTCGACGGCTGATTTTGGCAAAGTAATGAAACAAGTGTTTCCAGAAATTCGTCCAAGACGTTTAATAACACGTGGACATTCCCGATATTGTTATGCCGCAATGCGAAAAACAACAAAACTAATTCCACCGCAACTTCCGTTGCTTGGTGGGGGTGTAAGTGGGTGATCCTCTGATGTTGGACACACTGAAATTGAATGTGACACGAATGCAGATTCATGGAACATTGTTCGTAACTGGGCCGAAGGGCTTTTCAATATAAAATTTGAAAGCATGAAAGATTTAGCGGAACATATTGGAAGCAATGAATACGCAGCAAGTGGTGGAGCTGGTAGTTCACGGGTTCTGTTGCAGAAAAAGATACTGCAAAGGGATGTGAAGGAGAAAAGAGTTTATGCTGTAAGTTTTTTTTTTCACAATATAATATTTAATTAGTTATGTTCATTGATATATTTGAAGGATTCGGGTCCGCTTAAGAAACGACGAAAAAAGAAGCGCAAAGGTTCCACATCATCAGAATCAAGCACTACACAAAATGCTTCTTCTGTGGGTTCGCTCTACGATCCATCAAAATCAAGTGATGAAGTTCTTCTTAATGCGCTGGTAATTAAACAAGAAATTCCAGATTCGCCGAACTCGTCGCAATCCAGGCCTCAACCACAATTGCATTTTCAGCACTCCCCTTCTCCATTTGACAGCCAGATGCATGGGCAACAATTGCTACCAATGAATTTAGTTACAGAGAGTGAGCGTAGCAAGGTTTTAGGTGGGCAACTACCAACAAACAGTCCAGTGGCAAAGAATCTTAGCAAAACAATAGCAGATCTACCGCCTTCTGTTAGCCTGTTGCCGATCGATCCTCAATTATCATCAGTCAAAGAAGAAATAATCAATGATGAATATTATCCACAAAATGTGATATGCAAAAAGGTAAGAAGGGCACAACAGGCAAAGGGTATATTAGCTACAACCTACAAGCAATGCACCATCGTCTTCGACAATGGCGTCATCTATTGAAGTACAGCCTCTAGCGCAAACAATTGAACTACCACCCACATCTGGTACCAATTATTCAATGGGACCACCAGCACAAATTACCACAAGTGCTATGGAATCGGCAAAATTAGCCTCTCAGTTAAGAGCTAGAAAACTACGTCTATTACAAGCCCATTCAGAAATGTACCAAAATTATGACTATGATTATTAACAGCATCACTTAGGACAACAGCAGCAACCAACACTTGTCGACAACGTAGAAATCACAGAGGACAAAGATGTTGTCCTTCCAGAAAACCTTGGATTGCCACGTGAGCGTGTGACTAGCATTTGCAATATGGACAAACATGAACTAGATGATTATTTAAATACAAATGACGAAGAAAACTCACAAGATCAAGAAGCTGAATTGCTTCAATATTTTCAGACGGGAGACGCTGAGAACAATTATAACAAACAAACATCGCAGCCAAACCAACAACAACAGCTGCAATTACAACAACCAAGCATAGATGCACATAACCCAACGTTAGTAGTAATAAACAATAATAATTCTGCGTTTGAAGCACCGTGCAAAAGGAAATCGAATAATACAACAACAACAAGTAGTAGTGGTGGCAATAGTTTCACGAAGCACATTATTTTCTACAAACCTCTCGAACTTTAAACTGATGTGCAACTAACGAAAGCAGATTTAAAATGTAAGAACAAAGTCAAAACCGATAACCAGTCACATACAAACATTATTTCACTCGTCAGTTTCATTTATAAAAATATAATATTTTTCACATGATAATTCTGTTTATTTATAAAATAGTAAAATAGATATGTATATAAAAATATTCGTTATATAATCAATATAAAAGCAGCTTTTTTTAGAACCACTTTATAGGCGGGCAAAGGGCAAGTAAGAAAATATAATTGCTTTGTATTATTCTTCTTTAACAGTAAACTTATAACTACAAATTTTAATTGGCTAAGGTTTGTCACGAACTTCATGCTTTTGAATATCGACTTAAGATTAAAAATAAAAACTGCCGGCAGTTAAGCACGGTTTCAAATGTCTAAGCAAGTGTAGAATCATTATTTTGAAATCCGTTTGTTGCTTCTGCATAGTCACCAGATGGAGTAAGTCCAACTTTGTGCATTAGCTCCGAAAGTTTTTGTGCTTTGCAGTCTTCATTGTGCGCGATGACAGTGCACAAATGTTCCGTAACGAGTTTCTTCTTCTCCGAAGCATTGTGCAGCTCAATTTTGGCTTTCAAGAACTGTGCTTCAATATTGTTATATTGCTTGCTATGTTTTTTTTTATTAGCTTTGGACTCAACAAAAAAAATTGAACAACTTACTCAATGTTTGCAGGCTGCATCAATTTGTTTCCTCAAGAGAGCCACGTCGGTAGCCAGTTCATAGTCTAGCTTGGACAATTCAATCTTGATTTCCTCAATCTTCTTTGCTTCGGCAGCAGTTTTTTGTGAACTTAAATAAAATATTTAAAATTAATTTAAATCCAATAGGAGCAAACAAATACAATCTCTTACTGAGCTTCGATGGCTTTGTGAAGAAGATCCTTCTTTTGTTTGTTTTGTTCTTCAATCAGTCTGCGATGTACTTCGAAATCTTTCAGTGAAACTCCTTTAAACGGAGATTCAGTGGTGTTCTAAGCTGGTTCTGGTAATATTGAGGAATCATGCAATGATTTGTCTTCTGCTGAAACATCAGGCGAGGCTGAATCCTTGCTGTTGACGATCTTCACTTCAGGAATCGGTTGATAGAACAAAGCTCCTTCAATAGACTTGGACATGCTTTTGTTAAGATTTATTTCGCCCATTGATTCTTCGTGTGGCAATGTTGGAGGTGGTGGGGTCTTTGTTTGAACTTTCGTGTTACCATTCCGATCCGGCTTTTTTATTTTCAGATTTTCTTGCCATTTCTTTTTTATCCGCCATCCTTCGAATTCCATGTCCTCTAATTGCTGCAGGTTTCACTAGGATTCAAAGAAAAACAAAAAGTAAAAATCGCGCCAATTATAAATTACGACGACGACAAGGACAGCAACAAATGAAATGTCAAAATAGTAGTTCTACCTTTTTGCCGTGTTTGAGTTAGTGGCGCTGGCGTATAAGTGGAACCATCGTGAAGTTGGCAACTAGCAGTCCATGTATAGTATGTCAATGGCGCATGGTGCCAAACAAAAAGTCAAAATGTTATTCTCAATAACAAACAAATTTCAAACTGATTTTGACACAGCCACACAGAAATACCAGGTATGCTGAGTTGATACATACAAATCGGCATCTTGGTATTTTGTGACGTCACAATCATTTTGTACTTCTTAAGTGATGACTATAACTTAGAATTCAGAATATAAACGATTTGTTTTTTTGATAATAAGAACAATAAAAATGCAAAACAATTAAAACATGAAATTAAATAAATGCATTTATTTTCTACGAACAAATTCAAATGTCACACGCAAAGTCAGCATACCTTGCATTTCTGTGTATCATGATTTTGACATTTATGTCAAACAGATTTTGACATTTGTGTTAATGTTGCTACAGATTGAAAAAAGTGTGTTCACTATCTGCAAAACAAAAATAAAATTTTGCAATTTTAAGGTGCCTTTACATGGAGTTGCAAGCCCTGAGTTGTAAAAAAAGAGGATGCAAAATCAATAAATCATACTTGTGTGATAGAGAGGGAAGGCAAAAATGCAGACGGTCTTCATGGATGCAGATTATAGGAAAATTATAGATGCAGCTTGAAAATTATAGTGAAGATGAACATGTTCGTTTTCATCGTCTGCGCTATGATTGTTGTTGTTGCGTTTTCGTCTGCATTTGCAACTCCATGTAAAGCCACCTTATCTGGCATTGTTACACGAGATCGTGAATACCCCTTCCCGTGTTATTACGTGTGTTCTTATGACGTAGTCGCAGAGAGTAGAACGAAACAAAAGTTAAACGGGCTGGCGAAAACGAGAAGGCAGGTGTTCTTATGAGTTCTTATGTGTCCAAACGAAAAACATTTTTTGATGTCAGATCATATTTCAGATCAAAAAAATATGTTCTGACGTACCTTAAAAAAATCACATAAGTTTTGTTTCAATAGAAGTAAATGTGCACGATAACATTGATAATTACGATCAATTTTATCAAAATGTTTGTTGCCGTGGCTTGTGGTGCATATAATATACAATAAAAAATTGTTGTTCAGTTAATGTTTCGTGCTTGGCTTTATTATGTTGAAGTAATTTTACGATATATTATTTTGTATTTCAAGTGCAATTACATTTGTTATCTTTGGCAAAAACTGTTGTTATTAAATTAAAAAAAAAAAAAACAGAAAAAAAAATCATGAAAAAGCGAGCCTCCTTGCTAACAAGAAACTTACCTTTAACTGATGCACAAGGAAAAGGAATCAAATCTACTTTGCCGAAGAATGTGTCCAGTTCAGATCCGGATGTATTGCGGAGATGCAATTCATTGCCAATATTAATTTCCAATGTATGTACAACTTTTAACATTGAAGTGATGTAGAATTTTAGGCAATGGTTTTCATTGTTGCTTACAATCCTTTAAATACTTGTGATACATATGTCTGTAAACATTATGCGCAATGGTCCTCTTCATAATCTTATGATAACTGGCCAGTCCTAGTTAGTATGCGAGTATTCGAGTATACCCTGAAATGCCAACTTAAGTTAAGGGTGAAAACGATTTTAACTTAAGTTCAACCCAGAGAACCTACCCATTTATGAAGTCTGTCAAAATATTACCGCCAAAATAGAATTTGGGAAGCGTCAAGCGTGATCAAGGAGGAATTACTTACTGAAAGTGGCGCAGACCATTGTGGGCCACGGCCTCAACCAGCGTTCCCGCCATCTAGTCCGGTGCGTTCCCAGTATCCTTCAGTTGCGCATACCTACCAAGTTGGTTGAGGTAGTTCCACCTGATCGCGCCACCTTAGCTCGGGTCTACCAGGACTGCTTTAGCTTTCAGCGTTGGAATTGAGGACTGGACAGGTTGTTGCGCATTCGTCCATACTCCACATGCCACAGCCAACTAAGCTGCTGTATTTTCTGCTTTTTGATCAGGGGTGGATAGTTGACTGTCGCTCTTGTGATACTCGATTTAGATTTTCACCTATTCCTGGTATTATATAAGGCGAACGCCAAATTTTTGTGGGTTCTTGGCATGATACAACTACTAGAGATAACGCATTCCAATTTTCATTTTTGATTTGTTCTGCGCATCACGTCATAAGAACACCTTATAGACCGAGAGCCAATGACATAATGAATCAAGTCATTTATATAATGTTGTAAGGCATATCAATAGAAAGCGTTAGGGGAGTTAGACAAGAAAAAGTTTGTCTGGCAGTTTTTTGGTGTGACGAACATGGGGTAAATTCGACACAAAAGTGTGACAAAAATGAGTTAAGTCAAGTCACATAATATGTGACTTGACTTAACTCATTTTTGTTAAAGTTACTCTAGTACATCGTTTTAGAAAAATTAATTTTCAAACTCAAAACTTTGAAAAACAAAAATTTCAAACAAATTTTTTTCAAAATTATACGTAATTAAATATTAATTTTTTTTCAAAATTGTATTCTCTTATTAGTTCTTAGTAAAACACTGAAAACCGTATGGCTCTAGAACTCTTTGTTGCTAAGCTATTCAAAAATAACCGAACCTACTACTTCACAATAACAAGAAAATCTAGCCTAACAATCATCACACGGATTGCACAGGTGATCATTTTAAGTTCGGTTATTTTTGAATAGCTTAGCAACAAAGAGTTCTAGAGCCATACGGTTTTCAGTGTTTTACTAAGAACTAATAAGAGAATACAATTTTGAAAAAAAAATTAATATTTAATTACGTATAATTTTGAAAAAAATTTGTTTGAAATTTTTGTTTTTCAAAGTTTTGAGTTTGAAAATTAATTTTTCTAAAACGATGTACTAGAGTAACTTTATTTGAAAATAGAATTAAAGAAAAGATTTTTGGCTTTACAAAAACGTATATTATGGCATTATAGGAGGTGCGGTTATTTTTAAATATTTTTTTTTCGAATATAAGTCATTTTTCCAGAAAATTGCCCCTCCCGTTTAAACGGAGGGGAACAGCCCCCCCCTCTCTTAGGATTTTTTTCTTGTTTTAACACAACCTATTCGTTCTGTTACAAAAGTACCCAAATAAGTTAATTTTTGAAATTTTGTCATACTTTGTGTCGAATTTACCCCATGTTCGTCACACCAAAATGCTGCCAGACAAACTTTTTTTTGTCTAACTAATCAAAAGCTTTATATTGAAATGAGTTACAACATTATATATGTGACTTGACTTAACTCATTTTTGTCACACTTTTGTGTCGAATTTACCCCATGTTCGTCACACCAAAAAACTGCCAGACAAACTTTTTCTTGTCTAACTCCCGCAACGCTTTCTATTGATATGCCTTACAACATTATATAAATGACTTGATTCATTATGTCGTTGGCTCTTAGACTATTAAGAACACCTGCCTTCTCGTTTTCGCCTTCCCGTTTAACTTTTTTGTTTCGCTCTACCCTATGCGCCTACGTCATAAGAACATCCGGGACTTTGACAATAGTTTGACGTTTTTTTTGGCACCATGCGCAATGCCATATCTTTATTATAGCACTTTCCATTGGTTTCACTCGGGGAACCACTCATTCTGAAAACCAATGGAACAAGCAAAATCGCTTCTGTTCAATTTTAACACAATTTAGTATTCGCAGGCATCAGTTTCACAAGTTTTGCCGCTGTCAAAGTGGCGTACGTTGCCCGATTCGCGATTTGAACAAAACAAGACAAAACTTAAATTAAAAAAAAAAGATTTGGAATGGAAATAGCGATTATAAATCCAAGTGTTTACCTGTTTACTTCAAAACTGCGGCCGAAAGTTAAAAAACGCTAAAAAATTAATGAATTATACAACTTTTGACTTAAATTAAATATTGGAAGTGCCTTAAATTTTTGAGACTATGTTTTTCGTTCTTCCATGAAAAGTGGGCGTAAGCCACGCCCAAAATTCAAAAATTTCTTTTCATACACAAACCTTTTAGTTTCTATTAAGAGACGCAAAATTTTGGCTTGCGGATTCATTATAAATACCGTTTATTTACAAAAACAATTTTTTTAGTGTTTATAATGAAAAGTGGGCGTCAGCCACGCCCAAAATCAAATTTTTTGATTTCATACACAAGATGTTTATGTGCAAGTAATATCCACAAAATTTAATGTTTTTCGCATTAATATAACAATTGTTATTTTATAAAAACAGTATTGATGGTTTTGTATGAAAAATGGGCGTCAGCCACGCCCAAACTAAAATATTTTAATTCAATTGGAAGAAGGTTTACCTAAAGCTTGCGTGTGCAAAATTTTAGCGTTATGCTTTTATCGTAACTGTACAAAAAACATAATTTAATTTTACCAAATTGAGGTTGTTCAACAAAAATGGCGATTGTGGGCGTGTTTGTGGGCGGATTATACTGGTTCAAGAACTTAGCCTTACTCTTGAACCTAAGATTATTTATACCAAATTTCAGCTTTCTAGCTCAAAAATTGCGACCTCTAGAGAGTATACATACGGACGGACGGACTGACATGGCTAAATCGACTAGGCTTTTGATTCTGAGTCAGAATATATATACTTTTCCATACCTAACGGTATTATTTCTCTATGTTACAAACTCCATACCAAATACAATATACCCATTCTATGGAATAGGGTATAAAAAACTATCCTTTAAGTACATGTAAAAAAGCTCGCATCTATTCCTACTGCAAAATAGATCACCTAAGTTCCTGCCTCTCTCACCTCCTTAATTATAACACGGCACAATGTCCAACTACTCACGCTGATCACATACAAAAAATAGAAATCGTCGCAGATGGAATCATCATCGCCAGGGACAAGAACATAACTGTTGAGGAAAGAGACCAGCTAATAGTCCTTAATGGTTCTTTCTTAATATCGTATGATACAAAAATTAAAATTAATGGTAGAGAATATAGTACAGATAAGCCATTAATCGCAAATCACCTTCCAGCACCAAAAATAACAGTCTTGAACGAATCCGCCTTCAATGAAAAAAATTTCCCTACCGTACTTACATAAGTTGCACTTCGTCAACAACCAACAAATGAAGGAATTCAAGGCTACACTTGAGACAACCAAATGGACGTGGTACGGCGTCACAGGAATACTTGTAACAATAATACTTGTGCTACTATACGCCAAACTTAAGCCAAAAAAAGTTACAATCACGACCAATGCAGACCCCGGCTTATCGTCATTAGATAAAGACCTTATGAAAATGGGAGTACTTAAATTTTAAGAAGGGAAGAAGTTAACAACAATTCATACCCATATTCAGTTTCATATACCTCTCCAAAAAGATTCCCATATTCCATATTCCCAACTAAGCGCATTTCTATACCGAAGCGCATTACCCTCAGCACCCAACGCTTCATTTCCTGCACACTTCCCTTTATTATCTTAGTCAGCACGTATTTTCTTTAATTTGTAATTAATAATATTGAATTGTAAGCAAATATAGCATTAAGTTGAAATAAATAAACGCAACGAGTTAGTTGTAAACTCAAAAAGAAAGACGAAACATCTTTTATTTACTTATACTTCCTATGCCTTTTAATTCAGTAACATTTTTCGTATGGACCCAAGGTTAGGTTAGGTAAGGTAAGTGGGCTGATGAATGATGTTATGTCCATCACACTTAGATCAATGTAGATCCATTGTGATACCCTGGGGGTTTCGGGCCCTATAAGCGTTGGACCTATGAAAAATCTATACATTTTCAAACCATTTCGAAGCGTTAATAAATCTGAGCAGGTTTGTACCCGTTTGTTCAGATAGTTCTTCTAAGTCCTGGAAGAAATGACTCCCTAGAACTTCGTTTCTTAAGCGGCATAGTGCTGGGCAGCGACAGAGAAAATGCGGTGTGTCTTCATGCACATCTATGTCGCCACAACCTCTGCACAAGTCGTCCGTGCTGAGTTTCATTTTCTTTTTTGTGGTAACCCAGCATGTTGTGCCCGGTCAGTATGCCCACGAGAGATCGTAGTGATTTCTTTTTGAGCTGTAGAATCTTCTCTGTTCTTTGTTTATTAAAGTAGGGCCACATTTTCCTGGTTATGACACAGGAATCGAGTGAGTTCCATCTCTCGTTAGCTGTAGCAAGTACTTTATTCCCAATCTTCTGTTTAATATAACAGGTTGGGATCTTTACCGTTGTGTCTGCTCGATTGAGTTCTAGGGATGATCCCTTTCTTGCCAGCTCATCAGCTCTTTCGTTTCCTTGCAAATGTTCCAAATGTTTTGATATGGTGTTTAGCGATCTGAGTCATAAAGCTGGCATTGTATGCTGGCATTAATGCCCAGATTTGCGAAGACACCATATACACAAAAATAAAGATGGAAGAGACATAGAAAATTCACATTGAGTTTTCAGAAGTACCTTCCATCTACATAGCGATTTCTTAGAGTCGGTTTGGAATTAAGTCTTGCTTTCAGATCGTCCTAGGAATAAGCACCGTAGTTTCAGTTTGAGTTCAGTAGTAGTTTCAGTTTTTTTTTAACGTAGAATATTTTAATTCTTTTTTTTGCTCTTTTCTTTGGCTCGCAGGACTTTGCCATCTTCTGTTTCCAACATTTCATTTCTTTTCAGAGTAAGTGATCCTCATCCAGATCCGTTTATGAAAATAAGTATTTTTGAAAAGTTCAAGATATAGGTATACGAGTACATAGGTGTTCATTTATACATTTTAGATTATATATACAAATACCTACAAAGTAAATTTTTTTTTGGTTGAATGATAGTACAAGATTTTATGATAGTTAGTTTCGTCAGTTTTACCTAGATGTTAACTTATTTAAACGTTTTTTTTTGTTCGTTTTTTTTCAGTGTTAATTTACTTAAGTGTTTTATTCTAGTTCAAATTTGTTAGGTGTTAGATGTTAGTTAAGTCAAGAAGTTTAGTTTGAGTTTTTTTTTTTTTGAAATAGGTGTAGTAAAGTAAAGTTTTCTGTTGAATTTTGTTTTTTTTTTTTTGTTAATAGAGTTTATAGATATTTTGGTTTCAGTTTCATTTAAGTTATTGGTTTTTACTTTATGTTATTTATTTAATTTTGAATTAAGTTTAGTTATATAGGTTAAGGATTTTATTAGTAAGTTTTTTTTTGTAATTTCTTTTTAGAAAGTTTTTTTTAGCTTGTAAACTGTTCTAGATTTCTTTTTAACAAGGTTCTCAGAATAGTTAGGTTAGTTTGTGTAAGTTTAGTTTAGGTTTTAGATATTTATTTATTTATTTATTTATTATAGTTACATATACATGAATGAATGAATGAATGTACTTTATTTAGCTTTAAAAAGCCATTTAGTTTACAATTTTTCTTATAAAATTATAATAACATCAGTCTTATACATACTTAGGTAATATAGTAATAAACATTTATATAGTTACAATTTTTTATATTTTCAATTTTTTAGTTTGTAACTTCATAACATAAAATAATATTAATTTGTTTTAGTATATAGTAGATTGAACATGCTCTATAAGTTTTCTTTTAAATTCATTGATGTTGTTAATATTCTTTATTTCCCTCGGGAGATTATTGAAACCTTGAAAGCCTATTTGAAAAATGGTTCTTTGACCTCTCGTTGTTCTTGATCTTTCTATTCTTAAATCTCCACTGTTTCTTAGATTGTATTCAACTACTGCATTAGTTTATACATGTTCACATAAGTAACCGGGATACATATTGTTTTTAATTTTAAATACAAATATCATACATAACATGAAGAGACGTTGATTTACATTTAGCCATTTAAGTGTATTCAACATAGATCTTATTGGTGTATATCTGCTACATTTTAAAATAACTCTCATAACTTTATTTTGCATTATCTGTAATCTATCTTTGTGACTTTGTGGACACATATACAACAAACTAGAACAATAATCAAAATGTGGTTTAATCAAGACATTACATAAGTTTACTGCCGTACTCATTGAAATGTTTTTTCTTATTTTCCTTAAGACACCAATTTTTTTAGATATTTTTTTACATATATAGCTCACATGATCAGTAAAATTAAGGTTTTCGTCTAAGACAACTCCAAGATACTTAATTTGTTTAACTTATTCAATTTGTTCATTATTTAATGATATATTAACATTTGGATATGAATTTATAGGACTACATCTGAACATCATACACTTAGTTTTTGTAACATTTAACACCAGTCTGTTCATTTTTAACCATGTGTTTACTCTCTCAAGATCTTGATTTATTTTATCCAAGCACACCTCAGCATTTTTTCCAGAAAAGTAGAGCAACCCATCATCAGCGAATAGGACAAGTTTCGATGATTGTAATATTTTGCTCATGTCATTTATAAAAATTAAGAATAACCACACACCCAGTATTGTACCCTGTGGTATTCCTACACTGACTGTTGTTGTTGATGATAAATGGCCGTTTAGTGAGGTCCGTTGAGTTCTCCCTGATACAAAAGACTTAAACCATTTTAGTTCAACAGATTTTATACCGAAGCGTTTTATTTTTTTATACAAGATTTCATGATTTACAGTTTCGAATGCACGTTTCAAATCTAAGAAAACAGCAACCACTACATTTTTTTCGTCTATTTCCCTTCTCCAATCATTTAACACAAAGTTCAGACAGGTCTCACAGGAGTGATTTGCGCGAAATCCCGATTGATAGCTATCTAATAGGTCATAGCCCTCAAGGTGTTCTTGTAGCTGCATAACTACTGTTTTTTCTAATATTTTTTCATATAGGGGCATCATATTTATCGGTCTATAGTCACTTAAGGATTTTGCGTTTTGGATCTTCTTTATTGGCACTATAAGCGATTCTTTCCAGGATTGTGGAAAAATCGCGGCGCCTAGGGATACATTTATGATTCTTTCAAACACTGGGCCAATTATATTAAGGGAGTCCTTTACCATTTTGACACTCATAAAATTAAAGTCACTTTTTTTGTTTAACATATCTATTGCACATTTAATATTTTCAATATTGACTAGTCTGAACTTAAAATCTATATTGCACTCTTCTATTAAATTTGTATAATCACAGTGTATCACAGATTGGGTTATTTCATTAATAGATTGCACAAAAAAACTGTTGAATTTTTCACATAAAATTGCGCTATCATTTATCACAGAACCATTTTCTATTTGTACCTCCGATATTGTATCATTATTTTTCTTAAGTACATATTTCTTTAATTTTTGCCACATATCTTTTTGGGAGCTTGCCGAATCTATTTGATTTTTTATAAAGTTTGATTTAGTTTGCCGAATGTTTCGTTTGAATTGATTTCTACACTGTCGATACACAAACCATGCGTTTCCATCGTTGGTCAACATTGCTTGCCTATATAAGTTTATTTTTGTTAACTTTGCCCTTCTGAGTTCTTCGTTAAACCACTCTGCGTTATTATATGGTACATGCTTTTCTTTAACCATGGTGTCAACAACATTCTTAAAATTGAACACAAATTGATTACATAGACTGTTTAAAGTTTGTGGCTGTTCACAATTAAAATTTATAAAGAAAGGTACATCAGATAGCCCTGATAAGAAAATATTTTGGTCGTATTTACAGTACCTTATTTTTTTTTTTGTTTAGGGTTTTATGCTGGTTTTTTACAATTATTTCAATGGACTCATGGTCACTTATTTTTAAGTCTTTGTCCACCCTCGCACTAACTTTGTCAGCATAGTTTGTAATCACATAATCAATTAGGGTTTTTGAATGACTTGTTATTCTTGTTGGTTCATTTATAATCATACCCGCACCATTATCGTTTACAATATTTGAAATGCGTCGCATATATGTGTCCGTTCTATCAAACCAGTCAATATTTACGTCACCCACTATAATGAAATTACCGCATTGTGATAAATATTCTATCCAACTTTCCAAATCATTACAAAAGTCAACTTTTGAGGAAAAACGACTAGGGGATCGGTAAAACGCACAAAGATATAAAACCGGATAGTTTTCATATTGCACTTTTAACATTAAACACCAATACTGCATGCTGACTTTACATTTTTTGACGATGCGACATTTAAAATGATTTTTTACATAGACAATAACTCCACCAGTATGACTAGATTCGCTTTCACAACTAAATGGATGGTAGTATCCTTCGAGTTGCACATATTTTAAATCATTAGGGTCTGTAATATGTGTTTCACTTAACACCAAAATGTCCAAATTTTCACTTTTTACTAAACTTTCTATCTCATCAAAATTATTTGTCAAGCCCTGGACATTTAAGTAAATACACCTTATGTCGTCTAATTGCTAATAATCAGTCCTATCTTCCGCTATTTTTAGTTTTCTTTGATAAGCTGGACAATTTACATCACTAGCCTTATGGTTGACATTCAACTCTATTCCAAGATTTGTTTTTGCATTACTACAGTTTATACACTTACTTTCATTTTTCGTACAAATTTTCACATCATGATTTTCTCCACAATTACTACAAGCCTTTTCACTGGTACAGTTTTTGGTTGTATGATTGAACCCACAGCAATTAAAACACCTTACTACATTTGTATGTTGATACACTCGGCATCTATCCCAACCAATACTAACTTTAGTACTTTCCAATACTTTAGCATAGGCAACACTGTCCAGTTCACAGATTGCATTGAAGCACTTGATTTTTGGCGATAGATATATATGCACACACTTTATGTCATAGTCGTTTAGCCCGTTTTGGCTCTTTAGTGATTTTTCTATTTCTTCTTGACACATTTTCTCTTTCATACCTACAATTAGTACTCGAGGTTTTTTTTTAATGGGTATTTTAATATTGTAGTTTGCACTTTGTTTATCTTTAAATTCACTTTCAATTTTTTTTACTGAGTTTTCATCACCACGAATGAATATAGCACCATTTTGAATATCTTTCACATTAGTTATATTTAATGCCAAATCTGTTGGATTTATAGTGTTTTTAATTACTTCCCTAGTTTTACTATTATTTTGGTTTTCAATTGGTTTAATTATAATCACATTTTGTTTTTCTTTAATTTTATCCGCGTATGAAGGTTGGTTTGTTTGTATCTGCAATGTTTTTGTTGTTTCATTGATAACAGATTTTTTTATATCCATAAATTCCTTTACTAAATCTTCTTTGATTCCTTTTACACTAATTTTTTCAATTTCCTTAACACTTTTTTCACAAGCTTCCTGCGCACTTTTCATTTCATTAAATCTATCGGAGTATCTAGCTTCAATTGCCTCCAATAGAGTTTTTATTTCCTCTTCATTTTTTTTATAGATAATTCAAATTCATTTTTATATTCTTTTAAATAATTTCCATTTTTCTTTACTGTTTCATGTATTTCTCGTACCGCTAAATCTATATTATGTATGTACATAACACAATCATCACAAATAAATTTTAGCATTGTATTTGTGTCTAACACACCGCTGCTATAGCGGTCGAGACCACTACATGCGACTTTGGGGTGGAATACCTTTCCGCAAATGCCCGCACATCTTATTCCAGTTTCCCCGGTAATCACATTTTTGCATTTAAAGCACTCCATATTTGTATTTAAACTCAGTTTTAACACTCCAAAGCACAAAAGATTTATCCTCCGCGCATTTGCAAAAAACCGAGTATAAAAAACAAATATAAATTTCGATTTAATTTCGTATTTAAAACTGATATCGATCAACGCACGTCTATCTTCTACGAAAGTTCACCGACTATACATATATATTTATTTCTCATTTCCATTATTTTATCAAAAATTTGGTGATTTCAGGATTGCCACCTTAATATTCTACATTTTTTTAATTTATTTTTACCTTTTTGATTTCCTTGCTTTTTTTTAAGAGTTTTCAGTCGTTGGTTTTTCTTGGTTTCTGGTGCGTTTCTCAATATATACCTATTTGGTTTCGTTTTTCGTTATTTTTTTGTAACAAACATTGGCGGGCGATTGGTGTCTGAATTTTTCTTTGTTGTCTGCGTGGTTGGGTTTGATCTTTTGAGACTTTTCTTGGTTCGTTTGGAAGATTATGAACGATAACTTTCATACTCCTATTATTAGTCTTGATAGAAACCAGGGGGGTCATTCCGTAACTCGATTATCGGCAGACGATATCGTTTCGACGATAGACTTGCTTCACGTAAAATTAAAAATCACTATCGTCTGGACGATATCGTTTTGATACTTAAATTTTTGCTTCACGTAAGCCAATAATCGTCAAATCAATGTCGTCTTAACGATAACGTTTGCACGATAGCTAAATAGGTATCGTTTAGGTTTGATTTTTAAAATGTTTGATAATTTTATCTTTAATTGATAGTTTTAAACGACTGATCGGGAAACCAACTTTCATTTCACTACGCGTTTTTGTAATTATGTATTTAAAAAAATATATTATATATACAAAATATCTTACATTTTGGAAATTCCTCTTTCAAATCAAACCAAACACAAAACTACTTAAATTCACATTAAATTTAAAATTTTTTCTCAAAAAAAATCAATAAAACCGAAACCGCGAATGCACGAAAAATAAGTTAAACCAAAAAATACACAAATTTCATTCACTACTTTATTTTTTTGAAACATTTTTAAATTTAATCAAAATAAAGCGTACATTTTTTGTTTTCTGACATTTCAGACAGTTTGAGAGTTTCTGAAAGATACTAAACGCTCTCAAACTACATTTTTAAATAATGGATAGACGACACGATAGACGAGACGATAGTAGTAAGTTACGTGAAGCAAATTATTGACGATATCGTTCACGAATATCGTCTGGACGATGATCGTTTTGAAAATTACGGAATGACCCCCCAGAACGTAGGAATATCGGAGGAGGATTTTGAAAGGTTTTATCAGGCCGTAAACCAGTTGCTTTTTGACAACTCATTAGATTCAGAGTTTCAATACTCAGTAGACATGGCGGACGGCAATGAACAATCCGAAGAGGACGTCCAAGATATCGAAGAAATTCTTCCACCATCCAGGACTGACAATGAACCAGTGAAGGACGACGTGGTCTCCCGGATAGAGAAGACAATGATGACCAACCAGCTTCGTCTTGTTCAACAAATGTCACTCTTTATGGGCGAGGTTAGGGGAAAGCTGGACAGCTTAAGTAACCCTCGCTCCGAACAGAATTTTCCAGACTTGGAGCATCCTAGTAATCCCCAGCTGGAGAGTGGTGCAGGCAATTTAAGGACACCAAATATGTATCCATCTACAATTCCGGACACGGCACGCGGTACAACTTCTGTGCTTGCAAGACCACAGAGCGCTTTGAATGCTCTGGAGAACTGTCGTTTGGATAGGTGGAACGTACAATACGACGGCAGCGACAACATATCAGATTTTCTTTTTAACGTCGAAAGGTTGCAAATTTCATCTGGATATAGCAACGGTCAGATCAGCGCCAATTTTCATTCGTTGCTTAGCGGCAAAGCTAACGAATGGTTTTAGGCGTTTTTACGCAAACGTCCAGATGCAACCTGGGTGCAAATTAAAGAGGCTTTGAAAAGAGAATTTGGTCGTAAGGAAAATGATATCGAGGTCTATATGCGCCTGCTCACTCGAAAGCAGGGATTTAAGGAAACTTTTGACGATTTCTACAGCTCAGTCGTTGGTCTGAATGACCGTTTAAATGAACCATTTGATTCATTGAAGCTGATGGAAATCATCAACAGTAACGCTCGTGAAAAGATCGGGGAGGTATTGTTGGCAGCGAGTGTTACTAGCTTAAATCATCTAAGGAACAAGGCTAGAGAAGCTGAACGCTTCTTAGATAGACGAACAGCGTCCCATAAGACCGTTCATGAAGTCCATTTCGAGGACAAGATTGACGAGGAGCCATTGGATGAAGTCGCAGCGTTCAGCAGGAATTTCCGTCAACCAGTTTCAACACTGGTTTGTTGGAATTGTGACAAGCTTGGTCATTCATCCTTCATTGCCCGTCACATGAAAGAAAGCTATTTTGCTATCTCTGTGGAGAAAAAGGCGTGAGTACCCCAGAAAGCCAAAAACACCAGGGAAACCACCAAGGGAGCGACAAGCTATTGGGGGAGAGTCGTTTCCAAAACAATTACCCCTACCAGAGGAAGCAGAAGTAGGAGACGAGCGTGAAGGGAGGAGTGATCGGGTTTCGAACGGGTTGTGTCAAAGTTTGCCTGAGGTAACGATTTAGGTCTTGGTAGAACGCACGTCGAGACTCATACCATCGATACTGGCGACGCAGTGCCAATTAAGTCAAGACACTATCCACTGTCACCAGTGAAGCAAGAGGAGGTGTACAAGGAGCTTGATCGCATGTTAGGACTTGGAGTTATTGAGGAGAGCAATTCACCGTGGTGTTCTCCTATAGTGTTGGTTAAGAAGGCAGGAAAAGTTCGCCTGTGCTTGGATAGTCGTAAGCTTAACAGCAAAACGATTAATGATGCATATCCGCTGTCGCATATTGAAGGAATCATCAGTAGATTAGAGGACACTCATTTCATAACGGGTCTTGATCTTAAAGATGCATTTTGGCAGATCCCGTTAGATGAAGAGTCAAAGCAAAAAACGGCATTCGCAGTACCAGGACGGCCGCTGTATCATTTTAATGTGATGCCGTTTGGTTTATGCAACGCCGCACAGAGAATGTGTCGTCTGATGGACCGAGTGATTCCTGCTCTTCTGAGACAACATGTTTTCATATATTTAGATGATCTTTTGATATGCACAACGGATTTCGAAACTCATATCCAAGTACTGGCGGAGGTAGCATCCTGTCTGCGTAGTGCAAACTTAACCATCAACTTAAATAAGTCCAAGTTTTGCATGCGTGAAATAAAGTTTCTTGGTTACATCGTTGGTCAGGGCACGCTAAAAACAGACCCTGGAAAGATAGACGCGATGGTGAACTTCCCCTTGCCGAAAACGGCCAGACAAGTGAGACGATTTATCGGTATGACGGGTTGGTACAGGCGTTTTATCAGGAACTATTCAGACCTCGCAGCTCCACTAACCGATTGCCTAAAGAAGCGAAAGGATTTCGAATTGACATCTGCAGCGAAGGAAGGATTTGAAAAGTTGAAAGAAGCGCTAGTTTCAGCTCCGGTTCTCTCTCAGCCCGACTTTAAGAAGGAATTCACAATTCAATGTGATGCGTCGTCTGAGGGAGTCGGAGGTGTGCTGTTCCAGTTGGACGCAGATGGCAATGAGAAACCCTTAGCTTTTATGTCGAAAAAGTTAAATAAGGCACAGAAAAACTATACGGTGACAGAGCTCGAGTGTTTGGCAGCAGTGCTCAGCATCAGAAAGTTCCGTGCATACATCGAAGGCTTGCCTTTTCGCGTTATTACTGACCATTCAAGTCTGAAACGGCTTATGTCATTGAAAGATTTGAGTGGGCGGCTCGCAAGATGGAGTTTGGAGCTTCAAGGCTTCCATTTTCGAACTGAGCACCGTAAGGGTTCGCTGAATGTTGTTCCCGATGCACTTTCTAGAGGTGATATGGAAGAGATTTCGATCACATCGATAGGAATGGAAGTAGATTACGACTCACCAGAGTTCGATTCTGCAGAGTATAGTACACTTAGAGAGGAAATCGTCAAAAACCAAGCCTCACTTCCAGATCTAGTTGTATCCGACAAATATACGTGCGTCGGTATAGTAGTTTATACCGATAAATTCTCATGAGAAGCAAATCGGAAGTGAGTTTCTTTTCTTCATTTTGAAGATATCCACACTACCAACCACACCCAAAAAGAGGAGCAGCTGAAAATTAAAAGAAGAAAAGTGAATTTTCTTGTGTTCTTACCAAAAGGTAATAAAACACCTGGGAATCATCTAAAAGATAAAATTCAATTAATACGAAGTATCTATTGATCGTTAGACTCACGATTACGATAATTCATATTTATTGAATTTTCTGAAAATTACTCTGTCGGCGTCACTAATTTTTTTTATTCGCTGCTTGCAGTTCCAACAATGGGTTCGTCGGTCGTAGCGGTCTATTGATGGGCCTGCGCGAGGAAGCGGGTGGGTAGGTGGAGCTGGCAGTGGGCGTACGTTTCACCGACTCAAATTCCTCGGCTAAAAGGGCCAACTCGTCTAAGGTGGTGAAGTCTTATCTGCGGATATAAAATCGGTATTCTGGCCGGAGGTTGTCGAATATACGATCAATGCTATCGTCAATAGACATGAAAGGGTGTTGCCGGATGAGATACTGGATAGAGAACAAAAATTCCTTGGCCTTTTCTCGGGGGCCCTGGCGCCGGCGAAAGATCTCTTCCCCTAGCTTCTGGTGGTACCTCGCTGGCAGAAAGTGTTGGAGGAATGACTTCCATAACTGCTGTCGCTTTTGATCCGCAGCCACTCTAATGCGGTACCTCTAAAAATCTCTGGCAAGGTTCGTAATACATCATCGGGCGGTATATTGTAACAACGCGTTAGTTCGGTTATTCTCTATATAAATTCTAAAGGGTTCCCAGTTGCGTCAAACCGCAGGCCCCATTTCCTCACGGTATTCATGATCTCTGCTTCGTAACTCAACGTGAGTCGGACGCTGGGCGGTGCACAAGGTTCCTGGCCAGAGGAGCCATATCTGGGGGCAACAAACCGGTTGGCCGCGAATGCGGTACACGGTGTGTATTGGTCCCGTCTAGTCTGGCCGTACGCGGGGTCAACAACCCGGTCGGCCGTATAGTGATTGTAGTTATTCGGAAGGAACGAAACACTGCTCCCTGGTGGACAAAATCCCGGTAATGGAAATTTCGGTGGCGAACCGCTTGCCAAGACGTTCGTCGAAACTCTGGGCGAGACTATTTTTTTCCGGTTCCTGGGTCTTCTCTTCCGTCAGTGATCGTGAATCATCCATAAGTGGTTTGGGCTCGTTGGTAGATAAGACTCTTTCGACCCTTTGTTCAACGTGCTCTGCCCACTGGTTACATAAGTCCTGGGTCGACCCATGGTTCCGGATTTTTTTCAAATATCTCCTCAGCCGTTTCCGGAGGTCGAGTACGTTTCCACCCGTAGCCAAGTTTTGTGAACTTAGCATCGTGATTAGTTCATCCTTTCTTAAAAAGAAAATAAACCCAAGATTTTTAAAAGGGTTGCATTCGTCGACGGCTTGGTCTTCGCCCTCGGATTCGGACATGTCGTAGCTGGTATTGGTGTTGTCGCTCGGTAGCAGGAGTTGGTGTTGGTTGGCGGCTTTTGAAATTTCTCTATCCATTTCGGCGGTCTCTGCTGGAGGTTGCTCGTTGGAGAAGTCTTCCGTATTTATTGTAGGAAGAGGGTTGCTGGACTTCATGGTCGGTGGTACCTTCGGAAAATTCCTGGTCGGTCGGCGGTCGGAATTCGTTTGAACTTTCCTCAGGTCCCTGCTCGGGCGCCAATGTAAAGCTTTTTATACTAAGGCTGAGGTGAGCTCGGCTGTGTCCAAGGTGTTCCCAATGAAAAGCAGTAAAAACTTGGGTAGGAAGTTCAGAACTCCGTTTAAAATCTTTTTTATTTGTATTTCTGGTTTTTTATTTTACAATTTATTACAATTTCCTTTTTTTTATTTAAATTTTATACATTCATTTATTTCGAAAAAATTGAATCTCTTTTAAATTTATATAATTTTAAATTATTATTCTTAAACATGGTATTTCATATGCGGTTTTGTTTCGTAAAGCAAATGTTCTTGTAAAAAAAATTAACACGGTATTTCATATATACAGCTCTGGTTTTAATCTTGACTTAAAAATATACTATTAATAAAATAACAAGCTATTTCATATTCGGCCCTGGCAATGCAAACCAAGGAAAAATCGTTTTGATCGGCTGGCAATTGCTTCTCGGCCCAAACTATACCTACTAAAGTAGAGCAAGGGAAAAATCGGTTGGAGAGAGGCTCCGGCCCTGGCAATTCAAACCAGGGAAAAATCGTTTTGATCGGCTGGCATTAGCTTCTCGGCCCAAGCTATACTTCTAAAGTAGAGCAAGGGAAAAATCGGTTGGAGAGAGGCTCCGGCCCCGGGCAATCCGAACCAGGGAAAAATCGTTTTGATCGGCTGGCAATAGTTTCTCGACCCAAGCTATACTTACCAAAGTAGAGCAAGGGAAACATCGGTTGGATAGAGGCTCCGGCCCCGGCAATTTAAACCAGGGAAAAATCGTTTTGATCGGCTGGCATTAGCTTCTCGGCCCAAGCTATACTTACTTAAGTAGAGCAAGGGAAAATCGGTTGGAGAGAGGCTCCAGCCCTGGCAATTTAAACCAAGGAAAAATCGTTTTGATCGGCCGGCAATAGCTTCTCGGCCCAAGCTATACTTCTAAAGTGGAGCAAGGGAAAAATCGGTTGGAGAGAGGCTCCGGCCCCGGGCAATTCAAACCAGGGAAAAATCGTTTTGATCGGCTGGCAATAGCTTCTCGGCCCAAGCTATACTTACTAAAGTAGAGCAAGGGAAAAATCGGTTGGAGAGAGGCTCCGGCCCTGGCAATTCAAACCAGGGAAAAATTGGTTGATCAGCTGGCAATAGCTTCTCGGCCCAAGCTATACTTAATAAAGTAGAGCAAGGGAAAAATCGGTTGGAGAGAGGCCCCTTTTTACGGTGATACACCAAAAAGTGTGGATAACTAACTATGTACCCCTTGAGTAAAAAAAGGTAGGTACTTTGTTAGTTCCCTGGTTTTCTTTCTTCAGTACTCTGGATTGGTACTTTTATTTCAACTGGAAGGCAGAAGACAATTTCTGCTACTAAATTGCCTTCCCTATGTCCTATTATCCTACAGCTACTAAGTGTGAGTTGTAAAACGTAATACAATAACTCATATGGCTGACAGGTACACTATGCTGATTGCATTATACACTTCAAACTGGTTCAGCATAATATCAACTATGAGTAGGTTGGTGGTTGATTGTTGAAAATAAAATGGTGGGTAGCAGGGGCAGTTTGCATTGATACACTTATGACACAAACTGGTTCGGCATATGAATTGTTGGTAGGTCGGTGGCTGATGGTTACAAATAGAACGATGGGCAGCAGGGGCAGTTTGCATTGATGCACTTATGACACAAACTGGTTCGGCAAGGTAGGTCGGTGGCTGGTGGTTACAAATAGAACGGTGGGTAGCAGGGGCGGTAGGCATTGAGTTGCTTAACAGGCAAATACAGTGTCTGGTATATTCACTGTAGGTAAATAGGCGGTCGATGGTTTTGATTAAATCTGCGGATAGCAGGGGTGCGATCTGGTGTGCCAATGAATCGGTGGCACTGGGTCGGTGAATATAAAATGAGCCGATCTTTAGTTTTAGGCAGCTACACTGTTCGGCTGGTGTGGATAAAGAAATATTAGATGAAGACCGCAGAAACTCTGGAATGTTTGTTTTATCAACTTATGTATGTATTGTATATATAAAAGGGTTAAATAAAATTTTGTCCTTCTTTTAGATTAAAAATGAGAACTCTACTTGCTAGTGGAAGCTATCCACTTTTTGTTGGATAGGATTTGCTCTTGGCATTATCGCAAACTTCCGTCAGCCGTTGCGTTCATGAGGTGGCAGGAGTGCTCAATGAAATCTCAGTCCAATACATTCAATTTCCATCTAATGCAGAACTGGAAGCAGTGAATCAAGATTTTTTTGAAGTAGCTTCTTTTCCAGGTGTAATTGGTCTGATCGATGGAACACATGTCAAGATTACTACTACGAACAAAGATATTGAACATGTTTATTACTGCAGGAAAGGTGGTCATTCGATAAATGTGCAAATAGTTTGCGATAGTAATTTCATTATACTTAATATAAATGCAAGATTTGTTGGATCTACACACGATTCGTATATTTGGCGACGTTCAAATTTAAAACAATATTTGGAAGGAAAGTATCAGACAGGTGAAAGAAATTATTGGTTGCTTGGAGATAGCGGATATCCTCTGCAACCGTGGCTCATGACACCAATTTTAACAACAACAAGTGAAGCTGAAGAAAATTACAATGTGGCACACAAAAGCACAAGAAATATTGTTAAAAGATGTATTTGTATTCTTAAAGGCAGATTTCTTTGTTAGTTGAAAGATAGAGTGCTTCATTATTCTCCAGAAACAGCTGAAAAAAAAAAAATAAATGCCTGTGCAGTGCTTCATAATATTTTGATGAAAGCCCGAGTTCCTTTGCCTGAAGATGAAATAGAAATAGAGGAAAGTGAAACAACCTTAAATCCAACATTGTTTGATTCACGTTTACTTTCTGAGGGAAAAAGAGTTCAAACCACAATTGTGAACCAATATTTTAATTAAAATACAATAAAAGTAACAATCTTATTTATTAAAAATTAATCTTTGTTATTATTTCTTCCAATATTTCAGCAATTCGTTTAAGTGAATTTACTTTTGCTTTTTCAATTGTTAAATTTTGCTTTTTTATATGCAACATTTCTTCTTGCATTTTCAATTTTTTATTTTCGATTTCAAAATAATTTCCAAAATTTGCGTCGGTGTTAAATGGTATTTTACGTTTTCTTGCTCTTTTTGAAATAAGTTTAGGTAAATTGGTTTTTGCTGTTGATGTTGCATTAATGTCGAAAGGAGATTCTTCCAAAACAATGTCCTTAAATTGAAAAGAAATTATGTCGTTCTCATAAAGTTTTAATTATTTGTATGAATAGGTTTCTAAACAAACCTCACAATGATCCAATGTAATTCCACACTCTTTAACTCCCTCGTCACCATCAACTGCCTGTATGTTTAAAATTGTAAGAATTCTTTTTTCTAATTCGGACAGAGGTTATATGTGTTTTGTACCGTTAATACCACTTTTTGTTAGTGTATAATTAATGGCGAAGTTGCGTTCTTTCACACGTAGCCTAAAATAATACCACTTTGGGAATGATTGTGCCATTTACTTGAAAAGAAACTTACTTTAAATCCTGCCAACATTTCCTCCATTTTGAGCCATCTTTCTTGGCGCCGCACAAGGCATTCTACTGGTCTGCCAAGGATATCCACATGGTTTTTCTGGTTCTTAAACCGTCTGCACATTCCAACCTATTAATATATTATTACATCAATGCATAATTATTTTAGCTTTTTCCGAAAAAATAATATTTAAATATGTATATATGTAGGTACTCACCTATCGTGAGCTAAATCGATACTATTCTCCAAATAATCGATTAGATAACTTTTTTGCTCATTAGTTGGTCTTTTTCCTCTATTTATTTTATTTGTTTCCATTGCTTTTACTTTTGAACTTCTGTCAAAAAGTTTTCATATGAAAAATTATTTATCATTGATATTTTTTTGGTGAAAAGGAAGCTGAAAAGTAAAAAAAAATTAAAACAAATAAAATAAATAGAGGAAAAAGACCAACTGATGAGCAAAAAAGTTATCTAATCGATTATTTGGAGAATAATATCATTACTAGCTTACCCGGCGAACTCCGTACCGCTCTTTTTCAATACATACATATCTTTGAAAATGCTGAGTTTCTTGTGTTACTGTTTATAAACGTTTTACACACTGGTGTACAATAGCGTGCTAGGGAAATCTAGCACTTCTAGTAAATTAAAATCAGTTGAATTGTCAAAAATTACATTTAATGACGCAATTGATGTAATACCGAAAGTGGTTAACCTTTCCAACAGATAAGTACCGTTAATTTAAAACTTTACGTCGTGTGGAATTTAATGCGTCAAAAACTCAATGCTGTCATTTGTCGAAAAGCTAAACAATTCCCCCCTTTGCCATTATATGTACGTGAATAAGTATTCGCCCAAGGATTGACATAGGATAAGAAAATAGCGGAAAATTTCGTTATGAATTTTTAATGCATCATGTCAAATTAATAACAAATCTTATGGTAGGATCTTTTGAGGATGGCTACAAAGATGACAGAAATGCATTTTTAGTGCATTTTGTCACGAATCTCAAAATTTGTCAGCCATTGTAATGAAAAGTGTTAGCCTATACAACATATGTATGTACATTTCATAGACTTTACTGGATTGGCATGCACATTAATTATTCTCATTTTAAATCTAAAAGAAGGACAACATTTTGTTTAACCCTTTTATAAATACAATACATACATAAGTATATAAAACAAACCTTCCAGAGTTTCTGCGCTCTTCATCCAAAACTAAATACATAAAAATCGAACTAATTTTTTTAATGTACCGAAGTATTTGAATTAATTATTATTGATTTGATAGCTGTCAAATGAAAACTTTTTCATTCAGCAATAAATTCAGCATACTTTTCCATAAACGTAACGAGAATAAGATAGATAGATAGATAGATAGAGATAGTAACGAGAATAAACTTTCTGAGTAAAATGAAATGATAAAACGAAAACGTACAATGAAAAGTATCGTGAAAAAAAGTTTATCATTTCATTTTTTCACAGAACCGGAATAGGGGCCCAGGACTACTCTTTGGTTCGTCGTTGTCATTTTTTGACTTTATGAAATTTATTCGTTGCGTTTTTGCCAACGGTACATTATCGGAATCACGTGGCCGCTTAAAAGTCCTACTGAATTCATAGTTTTGCGGCTGTTGCCTGATGGTCTGCTTACTACTGCCCGCAGGTGCCGCTTGTTGAATCTGTGATTTTTGACTGTGTCGGAATCTAGACGAGTTGTCGACACTCATATGATCACTAGGTGCTGCTGGTTGGTAATTTTGATTTTTCTGATAGATATTCGGGGGGTGCGCTTGAGTAACTCGCCTATAAATGGGGTTGTTGCGTGGAGGAACGTTTACTGATCTGGTATCAGCATAAAGGCTGTTATCAAAGGCTCTAGCGAAGTTAGCTCTTGGGCCTTGGCTAATGCAGAGGGCAAGCCTTTGCAACCAGCAGAGAACAAAATGTTGCAAATGGGCTTATTAAGGCCTGAAAAAAACACACGCAGTGCATCACCTCGGTATTTTGTTGCTAAAGAATTAACTAATTGGTTAATACCTGAATAATCTATGGAAATTTTATTAGTGATTGAATTTAGCTGCTTCTCTACTCTATCGAAGTACTCCGATATGGACAAAGTTCCTTGTCAAAAAATGCTCAATTGGTTCTCTAAAACGTGAAGTGGGCGTTTGTCAGAGTACGAATTGTCAAGACGAGCAATTATTGCGTCAATATTAAGGACCGTGTTAAAAGAAGATAAAACTTAATCAGCAGAACCGACAATTTTGTTACGAATTATTGCGACAGCCTGATAGTGTCTCTCGGATCCTTCATAAAGCTGAAATAATTTCATGGCAGTCTTGACAGCTCGGCGCCAAGAAATGTATTTTGCACTTTCACCAGAAAAATCTGGTATGGATTTAACTACATCCAGTGAAATTTCACATTTTACCGTTGGAAGAACGACAGAAAGAGGGTTGTAAATGTACTGAGTTTACTTTGTCTGTTAATTCTTCAATTTTATCTAAGACACCTTTGTTAACTTGCTTATTTTCTTCAGTTAACTCGTTTACTCGTGAAACTATAGACGCACATTCTGTTTCTACGGCTGCTTGAACGGCTGATGAAATGATTTGGGCAATTTTAGCCCGTGTGTTTTAATAAAAAAAAATTATTCGTTCAAATTATAAATTATTTTTAAATAATAAAAAAAAAACACTAAAATAATATTTATTAGTTTCTTACAAAATAAAAACCAACATCGCTTCCGTATGTAAGTATTTCTCGATCACAGCTTAACACACCGCTTTTATTAAAAAAAAAATGTTCCGCAGAAGAAAATAAAGAGTGGGGTTTATTTTTATTTATTTATACGCGTTTTTGTGTAAATTAATTGCTCTATTCTCTTTTTACGAAGATTTTCGGAGCACACACACAATACTATGCAAAAAAAATAGTTGGGCGCCAGTAAATAAAAAATGTTTCGTCTTCTTTTTACTTGCTCTATAGGGCAAGTATTGGTTTCGTGCAGAAAAAAAAAATCGAGGTTTTAATCAAACATGACATTACGATGATAGTGAAGCCCAAAAAAGTGGTTTTCGCCATACCGTCCGTCGGTCTGTCTGTGCGGATGTGCGCTTTTTCACGTCATGCTACAGCCTAAACGGCTTGACGGATTTTCTTAAAACTTGGTATATAGCAGTTTGAATAAAAACCATTGACGAGGTTTTTTTTTCGTTTTAGCCCGGCTCAAACTGGTACCTTTCATGTAACGGTTTTTTTCGTTTTGGATTTGCTCGATAACGGCTCTAACGATTTTGATTAAACTTAGAATTTAACTTACCTAAGATGTTTCTTAACAAAAAATGGTTTTTTGTTTTTTTTCTTAAATGGTCGTAACGAAAATCAGGTTTAAACGGCTTTTTTTCAAATGGCCATAAGTTCGCAACAGCTTGATTGAATTGACTCAAACTTCGTTTGGCATCGTTTATTATAGCGTTCTATAGGATGGCTTTGTAAATTTTTCAGTGAAGCCTTTCTAAATGGTAGCTCCCATACAACGAGCCGTTCAGTTTAAGCCATTTTTTTTAGGTTTTTTCTAATTTGCTCAAAAATGGCTCTAACAATTTTGTTTAAATTTGGTGTAATATATTCTTTTAGTGTTCTTAAGAGAACTGCGTTTTTAGTTTTGGCAAAAAATGCTAATAACGGAGATCTGATCTTAACAGCTTTTTTCAAATGGCCATAAGTTATCAACGGTTGTACCGAATTCAAACAAACTTTGTTTGGTATAGTTCCTTACAGATGGCATTGCCTTTTTTGTCAGTTACTCCTATACAAAAAGCCACCAGGTTTTGGCCAAATTATATTGTTTTTTTTTAATTTACTCAAAAAGATTCTACCGATTTTTGTTATACTTTGTATGTAATATATATAAAATGTTTTGAAGAAAACTGCATTTGAGTTTTTGGCTACAAATGATAATAACAGAAATTCGTTTTAACAATTTTATTAATTTGGCCATAAGCGGAAATTTATATCATTTATAGCACCTAAAAGTTGACATCTAAATTTGATATACTAAAGGTTTCTTAACGTAAACTTCCGCATATCGGGTTTTCCAGTTTTAGCCAAACTGTTTTGGTTTTTCCCAATTTTTCCAAACATGAGTTCTTCATATTGCTCGAAAACTTTGTTTTCATCGTACTATTGCACCCTCAGAGCAAGTACGTGCAACCCAGTCGTGCATTTTATTTGAGTTTACAACTGACGTTTATTTATTTCAACTTAATGCTATATTTTCTTACAAATCAATATTATTAATTACAAATTAAAGTAAATACGTGCTGACTAAAATAATAAAGGGAAGTGTGCAGGAAATGAAACGTTGGGTGCTGAGGGTAATGCGCTTCGGTATAGGAATGCGCTTAGTTAGGAATATGGAATATGGGAATCTTTTTGGAGAGGTATATGAAAATGAATATGGGTATGAATTGTTGTTAACTTATACCCCTTCATCGACACTTGGCACAATTCTTCTAAATAAAGAAATAACACCAGGAGCAAAACTAAGATATCTTTTTCATGGAGTACCAGAAAACTTCCCCATAACCCAAGATGGAATTTTAGTTAAAGATCCATTTCGAAACTTTAACGCTTTACTGAATTATAGGGGTAATACTTTACCGTACTATTTTAAAAATAGGAGATATACAACAGACATCGCTTACAAACGAAAATCTATTCCCATACCTGCTAGGTCTGAAAAAATAATTAAATATGAACCTATTCACGAACCACTAAATCGAATATATTTCGCAAAATAAATTCATCCCCAAGCTTATACTTCTTCTGCTATGGCCGAACGAACAAATGGATATATTATGTAGATGTTAAAACACTTCTAAACGTTATAAATATTTTATTATTAATTTATTTAAGCAAGAACTCAATTTACAAGTAGTTTAAGTTTAATATTAGAAAGGAAGAAGTAAGTAATTATTCGACGCGTATAGTGTTCTTTGAGACGTCTTTAATGTTTCCATGTTAGCTGCAAAGAGATAGAGCATTTTCCGCGAGATCTCAAGTTCCACTTGTTCGTCTTATCGTCTTCGGTGATATTCTTCGTTCAGGTTACTGCAATTCTGGAATATCGTAATCATCGCAAATACTCTAAGTATCTGTGGTGTTGTCAGATGCTTGACCCTGCAACCAGGCCATCCTTTGGTTAAACGCCTCGGTGAACCAATTTAATTTTAAGTTTTCATCAAAAGAACGTCTTCATTTATGTTTAAATATTTAGATTATATCAATTATCATCTCAAATCGGTCATCTCAAATAATTGTATCGTCGTAAGTTGGAGTGAAGACAAAAATGTCTCAGGCATCTTGTCCATCTAAGGCTGCTTTGAAATTTTAGTCTACATCCCCATCGGTACGGTTATCTTCTTCTTCGTCCTCTGAGCTACCATCATATGGAATCTAGGGTTTCATGTTGTCAGCGCTGCAGCTTGTTTTCTTTGGTCTTTCCAACTCTCCAACTTTGTCCACCTCATAACGGTCATTGAGGCCAACTTTTGTCACCCTATAAGAACCAACAATTTTTTTATGAATTTTTATCAGGTTACCAAACTGCGTTCGGCGTATTGCAACAAGATCGCCGATATTGTAGGTCCGAAGGGCTTTTTCTTTTTTCTTGTTGAAACTTCTAGAGTTTTCGTTTTGAATTTTTTCAATGTCTTCTCTGGCCTTCTTGCGCATGTCATCACGTTCTTCATTGAAAATTAAAAAAAAATTCGTCAGCTACAACTTCCGCAATCCTTAATTCCTCTTTGTTTCGCATTTTTACACAACACATTATTTCAAAGGCGCATCTCCGTGTACTTCTGCTGATACTGGAGTTTAAGAACTGTTGAACTTTGTTTGTAAATTTGAACTACTCTTTAATATTCTCCAAAGAAAGTTTAGTTAAAATTGGTATTACTGTCCTGTTTATCCGTTCAACCTGCCCATTGCCCCTTGGAACACCCGTTGTAATTTTTACGTGCTTTACAATAATCCTCGAAACTATTAGAAGTAAATGCGGCGCCTTTGTCTGTGATGACTCTTTATGGGTTACCAAAAACAGAACTCTGCAATCTAAAGAAAGCAAAGAAATTTACTAAAACCGTCTATAATAACAAATATGTACTTGTATTGTTTTCCAGTATCCGGAAGATTACCTAAATGATCTAAGTGATAAGTGTGTAGAGGACGATCTTCTTTGGGTATTGGGTATAAAAAGCCTTACTGTTTCCCTTGCTTGTTTTCCGCTAATATGCATTGAATACAGCTCCGTCGACATCTCTCAACTTTTACTCTCAATTATAGCTACTATAAGGCAAGTTATGCATTCGTAAAAAAAATCCAACAATCAAGCATGACATTACGATGATATTGAAGTCGAAAGAAGTGGGTCCGACATTTCTGTCTGTCTGTCCGTCTGTCTGTATCGGCACCTGAAGCCTAATCGGCTGAACCGGTTTGCTTGAAACTTGGTACATAGTATTATTATGACGTCCTACAGAGGGGTTTTTGGTATTAGCATTCTAGCTTTAAAACTAACGGTACCTGCCATACGATTTTTAGAGAAAAATTAATTTTTCTTAAAAACGGCTCCTACGATTTTTATAAAACTTTCTGAATAGTGTTTTTTGTTGAAATGTTATATTTTGGTTGAAATAGATTTTTTCAGGAAACGTCTTATAACGGTACCTCCCATAGGACCGGTGTTCTTAAATCCGATTCCTCGTAAGCCTCTTGACGAATTTCGATGAAATTTTTAATGTAGGAGTCCTTTTATAAGCAAAATAATATCAATTCTTAATTTTTTCCAAAAAAATAGTTTTGAGTTTTCTTAAAAAGTTTTAATTTTTTTTTTTTATTTATTGTTTTTTTCCAAAATCAATTTAATCTTTTTTTTAATTTTATTTTTCCGATAAAAACTACAACGTGCTAGAAATTGGCATACCCAAACAAAAATTGGATCATATTTTCGAACAGTTTTTTGATAAAACTGGTCGAACAATTTTGAAAAAAAAATTCTTAAAATTCTAAACAGTAAACGAAATCAAATGGCTTACTTCATTTTTTCCTAAAAACGTTTTAGCTAGTGATTTTTAAGTGATCAAGAAAATTTCATATCATTTGTTCCCTGTTTTTTTTTCAAAAATCTCAAACCATAAGACCACTGTCACACATTAGACAGTGGCGTAGCTAGGGGGACAAGGGCCCTGGGGCATAGGGAAAGAATCGGGCCCTCCTCCCCCTCTTTCCGCGTAGTTTGAACTTATATTGGCCTTCAAAATTATTGATAGGAATAAGAATAGGAAACAGTGAGTTGAACTTATCCCTAGTAGGCTAAATCCATACGTGGTCTCTATTAGAATCTCCATGTGTTTAATAGAAGAAAAAGTGAATAAATAAACAACGACGCACATGACAATATAGAATATTTATTATACAGATGAGATTTAATTAATCTCAAAAAACGATTTTTAACAGAGTTCCACGTCCAAATTGTGAATTCGTCTATAATTTCACTCAAATCCAAGTTTGATGCCGCCTCATTTTCTATTGCAATTAACGATAAATGTCGAAAGCGATCTTGTCGAATGCTGTTTCTTAAATTTTTTTTATAATCTTCAGTTTACTGAAAGATCTTTCTGCTGCCGCGGAAGTAACATGAATTGTATGAAACAGTGGCATCACTGTAATACGTTTCTGGAAAGCTCCTGTTGTCTTGGGTCCTTCGGAAAATGTCCCGGAGGTTTCAAAGGTCCCTTGTCAAGAATCAGCCGTTTTTCGTTATCGTTCAATTTCTTGTTCATGTACTTTCCCAAGTCATTTAAAATTTCAAGAACTTTTGAAGATGTAGAAACGGATGATTCCTCTACTGTAGGTTGCACGGAGGCGTCGAGGTAGTCATTTTCAGCAGTGGCATTGATGGTAGTTATTGGATCCTGATCTACTCAAGTCGCTTTATCAATAATTGAATACTTTTCACTTTTGACCGATATTTCGGCTGTTGAAGAAACTGTAGCAGAAAGCGGTTTCGTAAAAAAGCTGTTTAGCTTGGTCAATTTTTTTTACTTTCTTTCCTTTCTTGATGTTGTTTCCGCTTGGCTGCACCGCTAAGTTCCTTTTTTTTTCATAATTTTCATTTGTTAACTATAAACATTTTTGAAATTCGGAGTACTCACTGAGATTTTCCTATATTGCTTGCCAATGTTTAGTAAAGATAACAGGAAGCTCAACAAAAAAGAACCATAAAACAGCTTGTTTGGTAATGATGCGGTAAAATCAATATTAACTCATAAGAAGATATTATAGTTTCTATAGTAGCTCATTTGTCAATTTAAACTTGAGTTTAGAAAAACGTTGTTTATTTTTGGTTGTCGATCATGTTGAGAGCTATCATAGATTATACGGTTATTGTTGTGCTGCAACCTATATCATACATATTTTGTTATCGGAAATTTTTTTTAGCAAAAGTGAGTTCTAGCAGAATTTGGTGCCAGATGGATGGATGTGCGGAGTAGAAATCATAGCATTAGTGGTGATACTTGATGAAATAAGGCTGGTAGTAGGGAATTACGAATTACAACAGTCAGCGACACACCTAGCGTCAACTATTGTAGTACGTCCCAGACCCCAGAAAGTTGAAAACATCGCCACAAATATCATAAATGCGAACTGATGCAAGGCAAGAGCGAATTAGAACTTAATTATAAAGTTGATGGGTGGAATTGGCGAATTGATCTCACGACCGTCAAGCACCTGAGCTTATCGCTATATCCAATGTGCTACGGGCGTACTCATCCAAACTACCAAATAACTGAAATAACAATAACAAACAGCACATGCTTATCGAGGACCCTTGGCGCATGTGTTGAAACTGTTAAATAAGGAGTTCTATAATTGGTGATTTTGATTTGGAAAAACTCGGCTCGAGCCTGCTCACAAGAATTTTTTTTAAATTTATTTTATTTTATTTTTTTCATTTTATTTCATTATTATTTTTTCCAAAGCTGAGGTTAGAGGGCCCCCTGAGCTCCGGGGCCCTGGTGCACTGCACCACCTGGCTCTATGATAGCTACGCCACAGACATTAGAGCAAGTTCGTGCGACCCAGTCGTGCACTTTATTTCGCGAAGGTTTGGAATTGAGTATTCTCTCCTCGCTATCTCTTCGACTTTTTTTTTACTGAAAAATGCCCTTGTTCGTGGGCTTTCCTTATAAACTCTTTTTCTATACCTTTTGGAACACACATCAGTCTCTCTCCCTGGTTATTAACTTCATATAAAACTCCATTCTCTGACACAAAGTTTTTGTAAGGTCACCGTTCCAAAGTAAAATTAGGTGTATTCTCTCATCCTCGCTCTGTTGTTCCTGTATTCTATCAACGACCTCACTATGAACATTCATGACAAGTGGATTACGACTAAGTGCGTGCTTCATTTTGGTTCCTGCTCGATGTTCTAGCTGGTAATTGTAACCCTGCAATAGCAAAGCCCAACCCGCAATCCTAGGAGCCAAGTCTTCTTTCTTCATTGTCATTTTAAATGCAGAACAGTCGGTAACTATTTTAAAACGTAGCTCCAGTAGGTAAACCAATGCCAAAACTTCCAATTCGTAGCTGCAATATTTTTCTTGCGATGGGGTAGTTTTACGGCTGAAGTATAGCCGGAGAGCTAGCTACGTAAAATAGTATACAATTTATAGAGCGACGAAATCCCTTTACCTAGTCTGCCATACTATCATAATTCATTGATCCGGTCACCTGTCAACTGTCCAGCGGTGGGTGTGAGAGTGGTAGGCCAACAAAGGTAAACAAACATGTTTTACAAACTTATTGCTTACTAAATTTCAAATAAAATTGCTGACGAAAGTTTTCCAATACCATTTACCATTTAGAAGTTATAGGTGTTCCTTTCAAGATTGTATGTAGTTGCAAAGTGTGCAATTTTTTTGTTAGTTGCTTTACTGCCAAAATTATTTGTCAAACAATTTATAGAGATCTAGATATGGTGTCGTATAATAACTTGTTATGTATTTAATTCAAATGTTTGCCAGTAGCTTATGCGGAAATTTGTGTCAGTAATTGTATTTGAAATTCACTAAGCTTTAAGTTTGTAAAACATGTTTTTTGTCTAAGTCTCGCTGTTTTTAAAGTATAAGTCAATATAAGCCAAAACCTTTGTTGGCCTACCACTCTCACACCCACCGCTGGACAGGTGCCAGGTGACCGGATCAATGAATAATGATAGTATGATAGACTAACTAGAGGGATTTCGTCGCTCTATAAATTGGATAGTATTTTACGTAGCTAGCTCTTAGACTAGTAGTAAACCAGATGGAACAGACTATCTTCGCTACATCTTTGCAAAAGAATTCCTCCAAAGCCGATTTCTGATGCATCGGTATGCAGTTCGGTTTCAGCTTTGGGATTGTAGATGCCAAGCGATGGTTGATGTGACAAAGCCTCTTCAATTTGTGCAAAAGCTTTCTTTTCTTCAACACGAAACCTAAATTTGACATCTTTTCTCAACAGGTCGTTTAATGGTTTCGCTAGGACTCCGTAACTATGAACGAATTTCCTAAAATATCCCGACAGTCCTCGGAAGCTTCGACGTTCTTAATGGTCTAAGGTTCAGGAAAAAAAATCACTGCCTTTACTTTAAGCAAAGATGGGCTTATACGTCCATTGGAGATTTCGTTTATTAAGTACTCTATTTTTGTGCACAAAAAGTGGCATTTACTCCAATTAAATTTTAGTCCATGTTCACCGCCAATCTCAAAAACCCTTCTCAAATTTTCAATAATATTTGTATAACTCAGGGTTGCGAGTTTTTGAATTAAATAAAACACTAAGTCATAAGACTTCAAGTGACTTATGAATACAAAAAAATTTTAACTCACAAGCTGATAGTGACTTATGAATTAAAAAAACATTAAGTCATAAGACTGCAAGTGACTTATGAATTAAAAAAAAAAAACATTAAGTCATAAGACTCAAAGTGACTCTAAAAAAAACACCCGATATAACCTTCGTTAGAGCATTACTTGAATATACTTCTCAAGTTCGGTCTCCATTTCAACGTGTCCATATCTCAAGAATTGAAAGCATTCAAAGACGGTTTCTCCGTTTTGTTCTCTGTCTCATACCTTGGCAAGATCCTCTCAGACATCCTCCCTACCATGATCGTCTTCAATTCGTTAATCTTTACACTCGAAGATCGAAGAATTATTGCCGATATCCTCTTCATTCACCGACTTGTTTCTGGTTCTGTTGACTGCCCAACACTTTATAATTCCATTTCATTTAACACGAATCCAAGTAATCTTAGAAACCCACTTCTTTTCTATCTTCCCTTTCACCGTACTTCCTATGGCTCAAACAAACCTCTTACGCGTATACTTCAAAAAATAAATATGAATGTTGAAAGTTTTGAATTCAACTTGAGCAATGTGTCGGCCCTCCGGGTTGGAATTGAAGACTCGTCGGGCAGGAGCGTTTTCGTCCATACGTTCCACATGACCCAGTCATCTAAGCCGTTGTATTTTCAGCTTCTTAACCAAGTCAATGTCGCTGTATAGCCCGTACAGTTCGCCATTGAATCTTCTCCTCCATACTCCCACGGCTTTAAATTCATTAAAAATATTTTTAATTGATGTATTAAGATACCAATAAAATGAATACTTACTTACTTACTTACTTTACTTACTCCATTAATACATACAGGACCGAATATCACCCGACGAATCTTTCTCTCAAAGCACCCCAGCCTGTATTCATCCGATTCAGTGTCCACGCTTCTGCCTCATATAGCAGGACTGGGATGATAAGGGTCTTGTATAGTGTCTCCTTGGTCCTTTGAGAGAGGGCTTTGCTACTAAGATGTCTTATAAGCCCGAAGAAACAGCGATTGGCAAGAGTTATTCTTCGACTGATCTCTTCACTGATGTTGTTCTGAGAGGTTATAGTGGAACCCAAATAGACAAAGTCCTTGAACACCTCAAAGTTATATCTGTCCATTGTGACGTTTTGTACGAGCCTACGGTGATGATCTTCTTCACCCGAGGACAGCATATACTTTGTTTTATCTTCATTTACAGCCAGACCCATTTTCGCGGCCTCCACTTCAATACTTGCGAATGCTCCACTGACTGCGCGCTTCGTTCTTCCAAGAATGTCAATATCATCAGCATAGCCAAGTAATTGAACGGATTTAAAAAATCGTACCGCTGGTGTTGACATGCGAGTTGCGTACGATTGCCTCAAGAATGATGTTGAAAAGGTTACATGACAGCGCGTCACCCTGTCGTAAATCTTTCTCAACATTAAATGAGTCGGTGGTGTTCTTACCAACCTTGACGGAGCAGCGCGAATTCTCCATAGTCATCCTGTACTATCTGGAATCTGGAATCTTGGGTCTTTCCAAGATCTGCCGAAGTGTGAAAATTTGGTCGACGGTTGATTTACTGGGCCTGAAACCACACTGATAGGGGCCAATCAGTTCACGTGCGAAAGGGTTTAGACGTTCACACAGAATGGCCGACAAGATTTTATATGCGATATTTAGGAGACTTATACCTCTGTAGTTGGCGCAGCTTAGAGTATCTCCTTTCTTGTGGATAGGGCACACAATGCTGAGGTTCCATTAGTCAGGCATACTTTCATCCGACCAGATTGTACAGATGAGTTGGTGTATGCTCCTCACCAAGTCATCTCCCGCTGCTTTGAAGAGTTCAGCCGTAAGGTCATCCGCTCCAGCAGCCTTGTTGGACTTTAGTTTTGATATTGCTACCCGAACTTCTTCTTGGTCGGGTGGACGGAAATTTTGTTCATCATCATCCAAATCGATTAGTAGGTTGTCTTCGCCGTTTAACAGTCTGCAGAAGTGTTCTTTCCAAATTCTCAGCACCGACTGTGTATCTACTACGACATTCCCACCCTCGTCTCTACATACTTCCACTCGGGGGGCTTTGTAACCCTTGGACGAATGTTTTACCCTTTGGTAGAACTTTCGAACATTGCTTCTGCCGTAGCACCCCTCAATTGATTCAACGATTCATCTTTCCAGTTCTCTTTTTTTCCTTCTGAAAAGCCGATGTTCGTCCTTCCTCTCTTGCTGGTATACCGAACGGCAAGAGCTTTTGGCAGCTCTGGTTCTGGCATTCAGAACTGAATGATAAGCTTCGTCTTTGGCCAAGTGTGCGAGCCTGCCCTCATCATCGAACCAGGTGTTTCGTTGTGTTCGCCTAATGAAACCCAAAACATCCGTAGCTGCGGCTTTGATTGGCATTTTGCAATGTTGCCACTGGGCCTCTGGGTTTGGTGCAGGCGCCGGGCTTGTCGAGAGATAAGAGGAGACATAGTTGGCAAAGGTTGTGGCGGTCTCTTGCGATTGTAACTTTGCAACATCAAACTTTCTCACAGTGGATGTTCGATTCTGCGGTCTGATGGAGATCCGCATTCGCACTTTAGCTACAACAAGGTAGTGGTCCGAGTCTATGTTGGCCCCTCGGAAAGTGCGGACATCCATGACACTGGAGGCATGTCTGCTATCAATCGCAATGTGATTAATTTGGTTGACGGTATTTTGATCAGGAGACCGCTAGGTCCGTTTGTGTATATTGAGGTGTGGGAAGCATGTGCTAGCTAAGATGACACTTCGCCCCGCAGCAAAGTCGATTAGCCTGTGTCCGTTACCGGAAGTGTTGTCGTGCAGGCTATGCTTTCCGACTGTCGAACCAAAGCTACCCTCCTTTCCGATTTTGGCGTTGAAGTCACCAAGAATAATCTTAGTGTCGTACTTCGGGCATTCGTCATTCGTCTTCTCGAGAAGATCGTAGAATTCTTCATTGGTCGTGTCATCTTTTTCCTCCGTGGGGGCGTGCACGCAGATCAGCGAGATGTTGTTGAATTTGGACTTAATGCGGATTGTGACAATGCGTTCGCTTATGCCACGAAACTCTAAGTTTTCTTGCCTAAGCCTTCCTCTTATCACAAATCCGCATCCAAATAGCCGCTGTTTTCTTGTCCTGTAGCACTTGCCGTGGTAGATGTCACAGTTTTTCATCCTCCTTGTGCCTTCACCATCCCAATTCATTTCTTGGATGGCTATGATGTCGGCTTTGACACCATCTAGAGGGCTTCCACTAATTGTTCGGCTGCACGTGGTCTATTAAGGGTCCGGACATTCCACGTGCAAAACCGAAATTCGTTGTCCTTGTTTCGTTTGCTAGGGTCGTCATTAGTAGGGTCATCCATATCCGAGGCAGTTGGTTGTTTCGGAACAAAAGGTTTTTTTAGTGGTAGGGAAGTTACCCCGACGCACAACCCCCAACCTGGGGGACCAGGCAATATGCTGCTCTCCTTGGACAAAAGGAGCTGGAGAAATCCAGAGTCAGTAACCCACAACGGGGATGCGAAAGCTACCGTTGGTCCTATATGAGCGCATCCGCCACCTTCTCTATTTCACTACCCTGACTAAAAGTAGTGAAAGAACCCAAAGACCTGAGCTCCAAATATGTCGAAGTAGCTCAATGAGGTGCCTACCATGCTGACTGCAAGCTTCGCCGTTGGTTCACTTAATTTTAAGCTCATCTGCCGTTCGCTTGCTTTCTGAGGGGTTCGTACGTACAGAATAAACTGCTACCCAACAAGAGAAACAGAAGAGCTTCATGGCAGCGCAATTATAGTGTTGCTATTTTTTCTGTGTTCAACACTCGCGCTTATAAGTTTAGCAAGTCAAGTCCGTGGTAGGGAAGTTACCCCGACGCACAACCCCCAACCTGGGGGACCAGGCAATATGCTGCTCTCCTTGGACAAAAGGAGCTGGAGAAATCCAGAGTCAGTAACCCACAACGGGGATGCGAAAGCTTCCTTTGGTCCTATATGAGCTCATCCGCCACCTTCTCTATTTCACTACCCTGACTAATAGTAGTGAAAGGACCCAAAGACCTGAGCTCCGAATAGTCGAAGTAGCTCAATGGGGTGCCTACTATGCTGACTGTAAGCGTCGCCGTTGGTTCACTTAATTGGAAGCTCATCCGCCGCTCGCTTGCTTTCTGAGGGGTTCGTACGGAATAAACTGCTACCCAACAAGAGAAACAGAAGAGCTTCATGGCAGGGCAATTATAGTGTTGCTATTTTTCTGTGTTCAACACTCGCGCTTATAAGTTTAGCAAGTCAAGTCCGGGTGGACAAGACCAGTACCCGATGGCTACCACTAGGAGGTAAAATAAGCACAATTGATGTGTATGAAGCAGTCGCAACGCTGGTCATCGCCTGGTTGATACCAATTAGGGTCTGCTCTATTCATACAGCACCCAGCCATCATAAGAAAGACAACAATTTAAAAAAAAAAATAAAAAAAAATAAAAAAAAAATAAAAAAAAAATAAAAAAAATCAATAAAAATTAAACATTCAACAGCTCGTTATTTTATTTACTTTAAAGACACCCCCCCACCAGCGGTAAGGGGTCTTCAAGTCAAACAAAAGACAAACATCTCCAAATTAAAAGAAGAAACATACCACACGTCAAAATCTAGATATTCTGGTTCCCGCACTAGAAGTATCTCTCGATGTCAAGGTGAATTCACTTTGAGCGACAAGTACCTTCGTACATTCGTTCAGCAGCTCAACAAGAAACTGGATCCCAGATTGAGCGAATCATCGCAAACTTCAAGAAGGATTCCGCTAGTCGCAAGGTACTGCCCTTTTATGAAGAACGTCTCCAGACATCAATATTAAAGAAAATAATCCCGATCAGCTGAATCATCCCTACTTTAAAAAGGGATACTTTGACGTTGTGAGGAAGATATATAAAGAATATCATTAGCTATTCTCAATCACCATTGAGGGCTTCAAGTCCGAGATAAAGTCTCACAACGAGAAAAAGGGTGATGAACAAGTTCCACCAGCAGCTCAGCATCCAATTGACAACAAACTTGTGGAAGCGAGAATATAAGTTAAACAAATGGGAACGAAATCATTTAATTTTAACTTAGCTTTAATTTAATCAAATATTTATTAGAAACTGATTTTACAAAATATCAAGTTAAATTTAATTTAATAGCAATAACTTTGAGGAGCCAAAATGTAAGAAGTACCACTACGTTTGAAAGGCTACGACCATCTGCTCAACGCAATCATCATTTGTAATCTATATGTGGCTGAGTGTGAAATACAGCCTTGCCAGATGAAAGTCTGCTACAGTATTCCCCCCTCAGTGATAACTATATATATGATGAGGTGTGATTTCATCTAATATTTCATCATGAAGCGTACATGTCTTCCTGATTTAGTTGTATAGTCCGGTTTAGACTTAACTGAGGAAGGTTTCAACACATCTTTTTCAATAGAGCATCCAACATCTTGTGTAACTTCAATGCTGTATGCAGGCTTCAAACGATCAATAGAAATATTTTTCCGGTCACCTTTTGGAGTAAGAACTGTAAAGAATTTAAAAAAATTTAATTAGTATTTTATAAGGTCCATCAAATGCAGGTTGCAGAGATCTTCGAACTGCATCTCTTCTCACGAACACATGTGATGCAGAGTTCAAATCCTTATGTACAAAAATCTTCAAAGAATTTGAGTGAGGAACTGTTGGAACTGGCGATAATTTGTTCATAGAAGTTCGAAGTTGGTTTTAAAAATTCTCCTGGCAAGCTAAGAGTTGTACCGTAAACTAACTCAGCTGGTGTGGCACTAATATCCATCCTTGAAACAACACCTAAGCCCGAGAAGAATCGTTGGAAGAACTTCTGTCCAGCGGTCAGTTTGATGGCATTTGATTGCGGTCTTCATAGTTCGATGCCACCGTTCAACTAATCCATTCGCTGCTGGATGATATGGTGTTGTGCGAATCCGTGACACTCCAAGTAGTTTAGTTAGCTCTCTGAAGAGTGTCGACTCAAACTGACGGCCTTGATCCGTTGTTACATACGTTGGCACACCAAAGCGTGCAATCCATCCACTATACAAGGTACGCGCCACCGTCTCCGCGGTAATATCTTCCATAGGAAAAGCTTCGGGCCATTTTGTAAAGCGGTCGACACATGTTAAGTAGTACCTTTGATTTTGTGATGTCGGAAGGGGACCAACAATATCGATGTTGATGTGCGAAAATCTTCCATCTGGGAGTTGGAATGAGCTAAGCACAGATCTGTTATGGCGTTGTGTCTTAGCTCGTTGACAAGGTAAACATGCTTGTACCCACTTACGGCAGTCTTTTCTAAGATCCAGGGTGGCAATGAATGTTGTTCTTCGCAAATCTTTGGTTATGTATGGTCGCACTCGTCCAGTTGATTTATCGCATAGCAAATTTTGAGAAGATGTTGGTGAAACTGGAAATCTTTGTAACCTTAGTGATGATGATGGATTGTTGACGTATTCTTGCAGTTCTTGGTCATATTGTTGTGCTGCTGCGAGGTTTTCATAGCTTAGTCCTTTTTCCACCGTCTCAATTCGAGATAGAGTATCAGCTACTATATTGTCCTTTCCACTAATATGACGAGTATCTGTATTAAACTGACCTATAAAATCAATGTATCGCTCTTGACGCGGGGAAGCTTTGTCCCGTTTCTGACGAAACATAAAGGTCAGAGGCTTGTGGTCCGTAAATATCACAAAAGTTCGCCCTTCAAGCATATACCTAAAGTATTTAACAGCCGAATGTGCTGCAAGAAGCTCCCTGTCATAGGCAGAATACTTCATTTGCGACTTGGTAAGCTTTCTGGAGAAAAAACTTAAAGGTTGTGTGATGCCACTTTTTGATTGTTGCAAAACTGCACCAATTGCAAAGTCGGATGCGTCCAAGTACAACGAAAAATCTGAGCTAACCGAAGGATGAGCTAACAATGTTGCCTCAGCTAGATTTGTTTTGCAATCTTCAAATGCCGCTTTTCCTTCTTCAGTCCACTGAATAATTGACTTGTCATTGCGCTTATTACCCTTGATAAGTGCTTGAAGTCTTAATTGCTTTTCAGCGGCGTGAGGTAGAAATCTATAAAAATTTATTGTAGCAATGAATCTTCTTAAACCATTTACCTGAGTGGGCAATTTGTAGTCCAAAATTGCTTGAACTTTTTCAGTAAGTGGCTTGATTCCATTTGAGTTGATGCGGTGGCCTAAGAACTTAACTTCTTCCTTACCGAATTGGCACTTTGAAATATTTACAACGAGATGGAACTTCCTTAGCTGTTGAAACACTTGACGCAGATCTTCGGTGTGCTCTTGCATATTATCTAAAGCTATACAAATATCGTCAATGTAAGGAAAAGCGAAATCGAGATCTCTAAGCGCTTCATCAATTATCCGCTGAAATGTCTGCGCGGCATTCTTTAAACCTCCAAACATAACAAGACATTCAAAAAGCCCAAATGGCGTAGATATGGCTGTCTTAGGTATGTCTGATTCTTCAATAGCGATTTGGTTGTAAGCCCGGAATAAATCGATGACCGAAAATATTTGTTTCCCTTCCATAAAATGTGTGCAGTCCTGCAAAATTCGTAAAGGATATCTATCGCACTCTGTTGATGCATTGAGGGCACGATAATCCCCACAGACACGCTATGATCCGTCAGCTTTCTTCACAATTTGCAGGGGACTAGACCAGGGACTTTTGGAAGGACGACACATTCCATCATATATTTGAACTCTTTCTTAGCTGCAGCCAGCTTATCCGGTGGTAAACGACGAGGACGTGAGTGAACAGGCGGGCCTTTAGTGGTGATATGATGAGTTACACTGGAATTGACGGGAGGTTTGATGACAGAAGGTGAAAAAACATCCGAATATTCTTTAATAAGCGCACTAAAAGGTGAAGAATTTTCTATGAATGACACTTGTGTAGAACAAAAACTTGTGATACTTGCACTTATTTCCAGGCACGTTGTTTTGTCTATCAATTTTTGTCTCTTGAGATCCACCAAAAGTCCGTGTTGCTGCAAAAAATCTGCTCCAATAATTGGTTTGGAAACCTCAGCTATAATAAATTTCCACTGAAAACTGCGCCGAAGTCCAAGTGTCACTGTCAGATTTTTTGTACCATATGTTAAAATTTTTTTACCGTTTGCTGCAAACAGGTTGAAACTGCACCGGGTTCGCTTTTCTTTGTGTAAGGGGGAACGACAGAGATGTCAGCTCCCGTATCAATTAAGAAGTTGAGTTTGGTGTGGGGATCGAAGAGAAATAGGCGACATGTAAGAATATTTTGTCCATCTGTTGTCGCCTGTGCTTGTATAGATGGACTCATTAGTTTTCCGACAAATTTGTGCTGGTATAATTACATGGCTGTGTGCAATTTCTTGCTTTTTTACCAAACCTCCTGTGATACCAACAGAAACCACCTCGTGCAGGTGTATTATGAAGTGAGCGAGATCGATGTTGTTGTCTTCTGTTACTGTCTCTTCCTCTCATATTTGCTTTAATTTCTGCTATTTCATTTACGAGAGCGTCTATTTTTTCGAGAAGATTTGGTGAAGAGGTATTGTAAGAATTTGACGATGACGAGCATGTGGGATGTGGGTGATTGCAGAAACGGTATTGCCTTGACTTGCTTCAACTACTTTGTCGGCAAGAACAGCTAATTGGCAAAGCTTATCGCTGCTAACGGTTAATATACCTCTCGTCGCAGATGGTAAATGCTGCATCCATAACGCTTTAAGAAGGTCATCATTTATCTTGCTTCCAGCCAAATCTCGCATTTCATGCAAAAGCTGTGATGGCCTCTTATCACCTAAATCAATCTCTTGGAGGAGTTTTTTTTATTCTTTTTTCCTTTGAATCCGCGAATCTTTCGATGAGCCTGTTTTTTAGGGTGACATACAATTGTTCAGCTGGTGGTTGCAAAATGATATCACTAACTTCAGCAAGTACACTACTTTTTATAGCATCTACTACCGTGTGATACTTTGTGGTGTCAGCTGTAATACCTGATGTGTTAAATTGGGATTAAATTTGGGAAAACCACAACTCAGGTCGTGTGCGCCAAAAAGGCTGAACCTTTACAGACACTTTGTGAATTTCAGTTGTCTGAGCAAGTGCCACCAGTATCTCACAAACCCATTGACAACAACCGGAATAATCAGTCTGAAAATCTGACAAGATTAAACAGGCGACAGGATTATTACATGTAAACGCTACGATTTGAATACTATTGAGGCAACATCAATTGGCTCGAAGTATTTTCGGGAGTTCAACAGCAAAACCATCTCCAACAATTGAGGAGACCCACATATCAATTCTGGAAGCAAGCAATTACATGACAAGTAGTGGGGGCATCTCCAATTACATTGACTTGGAAGGCACAGTCCAAGGGATGCTACTACGGTGCGCCGCCGAACTCGAAGAACATTAGAGGCCGCAACAACCCACCAACAACGGCAATGTAGACGCTAACAATTCGCATTTAAATTTACCCAAAATTACATTGCCAAAATTTAACGGAGACTATCTTAATTGGAGACAATTCTATGATCTGTTCTCTTAGATATTAGTTCAACAGCGAATGCCCAGGTGCAAGAAAATGTGGTACCTCAAAACAAACCTAACAGGGGAAGCAGAAAAACTTATATGCCACCTACCTTTCAGCGACGAGAATTATACATCTGCATGGCAGATGCTGCAAGAAAGATATAAAAACACTAAGTTATTAACAACAACGTTCCTGAGCCGATTACTTCAGCAATCAACGAGCACATACGAGTCAGCCAATAGCATCAAGGCATTACACGGCAGAAGAGTGCCTACAGGGACTTAAGAATTAAGGGTTAGAAACCAGCCAGTGGGACCCACTTGTTATCCATCTTCTTATCAAGAAACTAGATCTCGCAACACACGTCTTATACGAGCAAATTCTAAAGCACCATCGCTCAAAGATTTTCCCAGGTTTTTTGGATCATTAGAAGCCCTATGCAACCAGAGCCGCATTATGGAAGACCCAACACAAAAACCAGCAGTTCCCTCATATCGCTACAATTAACACCAGAAGGCCGTCTTATTTTAGTCAACAAATAACATTATTGCATCAATCCAGGACACATGGCAGCCACTTGTCACAGCCGTAGCTGCATGAAGTGTTCGGAAAGGCACAACAGCCTCCTGTACACGGACCGATTAGCAACAAAAGTAGCAGATGGAGGCAGTAATCAACTATTTCGATACCTTGCCAAAAGACAGGAGAAGATCTCAGAACTTGACACATCAAAAACATCAGCTATAGCAGAAGCACCAGAAGAGAAGGGATATGTATTTTTGTAATTTTGACGGGGGGAAGCACCCCATTTATTGAGCTTAAATCAAGCTACATGGCTGGGTACTGTTTAAATTGGGTAGACCCTGATTGGTATCAACCTGGCGATGCCCAGCGTTGCAACTGTTTCATGCGCATCAATTGTGCTTATTTTACCTCCTAGTGGTAGCCATCGGGTACTGGTCTTGTCCACCCGGACTTGACTTGCTAAACTTATAAGCGCGAGTGTTGAACACTGAAAAATAGCAAAACTATAATTGCGCTGCCATGATGCTCTTCTGTTTCTCTTGTTGGGTAGCACTTTATTCTGTACGTACGAACCCCTCAGAAAGCAAGCGAATGGCGGATGAGCTTCCAATTAAGTGAACCAACGGCGATGCTTACAGTCAGCATAGTAGGCACCCCATTGAGCTACTTCGACATATTCGGAGCTCAGGTTTTTGGCTCCTTTCACTACTCATATAGGACCAACAGTAGCTTTCGCATCCCCGTTGTGGGTTACTGACTCTGGATTTCTCCAGCTCCTTTTGTCCAAGGAGAGCAGCATATTGCCTGGTCCCCCAGGTTGGGGGTTGTGCGTCGGGGTAACTTCCCTACCACGGACTTGACTTGCTAAACTTATAAGCGCGAGTGTTGAACACAGAAAAAATAGCAACACTATAATTGCGCTGCCATGAAGCTCTTCTGTTTCTCTTGTTGGGTAGCAGTTTATTCTGTACGTACGAACCCCTCAGAAAGCAAGCGAACGGCGGATGAGCTTCCAATTAAGTGAACCAACGGCGACGCTTGCAGTCAGCATGGTAGGCACCCCATTGAGCTACTTCGACATATTCGGAGCTCAGGTCTTTGGGTCCTTTCACTACTATTAGTCAGGGAAGTGAAATAGAGTGCAAAGATCCCGTCTTAGATCTTGTCTTTAGTTTGATTCTACTATTTATTTATTTACCTTCGAAGAGCTCAAACTCAAATTGTTGGCGGTTACGCCGTCGTTTGCCTCTATAAGCGCGAACGCTATATAATAGAGCGAGTAGAGAATGACAGATTATTCCAATCTAAGTGAGTTGCTCTTTAAAATGGAATAATCTTGTAGAGGAAAAATGTGTTTAAAATCGAGCGAGTTGCTCTTAGAAATACAAACACACTGGTTGGCTATTGAGGAAAGACAACATTTATTTTGGATTTTCATCCCTCTTTTATACAAAAATTTTTCTTCAATTTCCATTCAAACTTTGTTTCAATTTCCACGGCCTTAGATAATTGAACTCCAATCACTTCGCACCTTGGTGATGATTATTGTTTCCTTTTTTTTTTTTTTTTTTTTGGTTTTATACATAGTTACATTTTCTAAATCTTGCAGTTGATAACGTTTTTTTTTTATTTCTACGCTACATGAAGTTTATTAACATTTAATTCTATTTGGTTTTAGACTAAAGTTTTTTTTTGTTACTTTACAATTTCTTATTTTACTTAACGTTTCCATGTTATTATTTTCTATTTACATTTTATTTTAGTCTTGCTAATTTCTATTTAACTTTCTATGTTCCTTTTTTTCTATTTACAATTTGTTTTTTATTTCTACATTACTAAAACTTTCTTTAAAATAAACTTTATTTAAACTAATGAATTCTCTAGTTATCTTTATATTAATCTATCTATCCTTATGTGCGCATATATACGTACGTACGTGCGAGGGCTCTCTCCCTCCTTTTTTTAAAAGATTAATCTAATGCAAATAAGCATTGTTTTAGTATGTAAATATAAAATTTCTTTAAACGATTTCTTGTACTGTAACTCTTTTTCCTTCGTATTTGATATCGCAGTTTACACCATCTTCGGCCAGTACTTCGTATGGCCCAATGAAAATAGGATCCAATTTTCTTCTATTTTCATTTCTTAATAGGACCAAGCTTCCTGTTTTGCAACTAATTGGTTTACTCTTAGCTTTTCTATCGTATTCAGCTTTTCTTGTGTTCTTCTTTTCTAATAGCACATGTCTTGTATCTCTATGAGCAATTTGTAGTTTTTCTCTTAGTTCAATTACATAATCTTCATAATTGTATCTGGGGTCCACTTGTTTTGTCAAATTTGAAGGTAATGTACATTGTCGTCCGAATACCAATTCAAATGGTGAATACCCTGTTTCCGTATGTACTGCGGTGTTATAGGAAAACACATAGTATGGTAACCATGTACACCAGTCTGTGTGTTTTTCAGATACGTAACTTCTAAGGTATGCTCCTAGGACTTTATGAGAGTTTTCTAATGCTCCTATGCTTTCGTGATGGTATGCTGTAGATTGCATTTGCTCAATTTTTAGTAGTTTGCACATATCCTTAAAAACTTTGTTGATAAATTCTGTGCCTTGATCAGAGGCTATTATCTTTGGAACTCCATATCTAAGAATAAAGCATTCTACTAGTCCTCTAGCTACTGTGCTAGCTTCTTTGTTCTCGATTGGGATTGCTTCAGTGAATTTCGTCAGTTCATTTTGTAACTCATGAATTTTACATTCTCGACGGCCGTCTGTGAGTTTTTTAATTTCTTCTTTTGTAATATATAATTTATTTATTGATAATAGTCCGCAGATTTTATGCACGTCCCTCGACAAGAAATCGCAAAATGATGTCGATCGGGTGGCAGTGCTTTCCTTGGGCTTCCTTAGGAGTATACAATTCATCTCTGGGATGTATGCCAACACTTTGTTTGGTCCCAGGATCATGTTTATATCTTTTCTATATTCATAGTCCTCGAAACTGTTACATATTTTTAGCTCAATTATTTTATGCCCATGTTCTGGTGGTTTAAGCAATTCAGTGATAATACGATTATTTTCTTCCGTTTCCGTTTCTGTTTTTTCGTTTTCTTGAACCATTTTTTCTGCCTTTGATTGTGACCTTGTGACTACGCATATTTGGAGTTGTTTAAGGTTGTCTGAATCTAACTTTATTCTACTTAGGGCATCAGCTGCGCAATTATCTTTTCCGGGTGTGTATTCAAAAGAGAAGTTATATTCTTCTAGTAGTAACCTGAATTTGGTCAGTCTACTAGAAGGTTGTTTTAAGGAAAAAAGGTATACTAGAGGTCTATGATCAGTTATTATTTTAAATTTTCTGCCAAAGAGGTATATTCGAAAATGTTTTACGGCCCATACTATTGCTAGCAACTCCTTTTCAATTGTACTATAATTCTTTTCGGCTTTATTGAGAGTTTTGCTAGCATAAGCGATAGGATTTTCACTGAAACTTGAAAGTATAGCCCCTAAAGCAAAGACACTGAGGCGTCGGTACGTAAAACGAATTCCTCTTCGAAATTCAGGAACTGTAAAATTTGGGGCTAGTAAGGATTGTTTTTAAAAGTTGGAAAGATTTTTCACAGTTTTGGTCAAAATTGCAGTCATTTTTTCTAAGTAATCTATTGAGAGGTATGGCTATTGTAGCGAAGTTGGGTATAAATTTGCGGTAATAATTTGTGAATGCTACGAATCTTCTTACTTCGTCAGCGTTCGTGGGGGAAGGATAATTATGCATAGCAGCTGATTTTCCAGGGTCTGGGTGTATTCCCTGGTTGGAAATAACTTGTCCTAGATAAAGAACTTCTTTTTTCAGAAAAGCATATTTACCAGGATGAATTTGCTAGGAATATATTTTCCCCTAGAACAAAAACCGAACACACCGCGACCGAATATAATATATATTATTTGAAACTAAACTATGTATTTGGATTACCCGAATCCACAAGCAAAACGCGTATATATTTATTTAAGAAAATAAACCAAAACAAAAAGAATAATGCACCGAAACGATGTGCAACACGATTAGGAAAATGAAAATTGGAATCGAACGCGAAACGTCAAACGCCGGTGTGTTTGATAAAAAAAAAGATACGCAAAAAAAATAATCCCTAGCCAGACAGCAATTGCAGTGCTGTCTCCCGTTAGCTCAGCTGGGAGTGGGTTCGATAAGAACGAAATTTTTATCAATCGCGCTATTTATCTATTATCGCGTACCGATTAATAAAATGTAAATTATTGTTGAATGAAAGGTGGGTAGGTATATATAGATGTACAGTAGTGTGTCTTCAATTTTAACAATATAAACACAAGAATTATTATTCCCAATGGGAAGTTGCAATCTTTTATTGATTGGAAAGTGATTGGTCTGGGAAACCTTGGCAGAAGGCCTGGACGAAAACCCAGAGTCTTTTCAACAAAAAGAAAAATAGAACAATTGTATTTCGAGGTAAGCAGAAGGCTTATTCTCGAAATAAGGAATACGTTTTGATAAAAATAAATAAAAGAAAACAATGTTTTGTGTCAAGATGACACAAAGGAAAATCACAATGGTAATAGAATGTACAAAAGAAAAAAAGGTCACGAGTCCCACAATCTTGGGAGGAAAACGAATATTCACCGAAGGCCTACACAACTAAATTTGTTTGCCCCACATAGGGTCACAAACAAAACGAATTAAAAACAAATTAAACAAACAATAGACAAGCTAAAATTTCTGGTCTCAACCAGACACAAAAATACTTAGCTTCGTAAAATCCCGCCAGCAAGAAAAGTCCTCTCAATATCTTCAAAATCTGATATCCTCAATCTTATTCTCCTTTTTATGACACAATTTTTATCTCAAGTCTCCTTCAAAACAATCTCGTTTTTCACTTCTCTTTCAAAATTTCAGCAATTTTTTTCTTAAAAAAACAAAAAAATTGTCTTTTCTTTCCAAAATCCAAAATTGAATCCCCCATTCAAAATGGAGGCTTGGCTTGTCCACTTCGCACCGACCATATAGCCATCCTCTTCGGATCTTTTGCGTGGTGTTCTTGTCTTAGTCATACAGCAGCATCTCGCCCATCTATGCAGAGACGTGCGACTGAGAGCGGTGATACAACCATTGCACGCGATCCTATGCGGTGAGGATGCGATCCTCGTAGGCTCAGTGGACGTGTTCAGCCGTATAATGTCAATTATATTTTATTTTAAAAAGGCAAGTGAAAAACTACGACACAACGCGCAAAGTCCCCAGCCCAAACCGGCCCAAATTAATTATTTTTGAGGAGAATATTCTTGTTGGGAAGAAACTGAACCATTTTCCAACTAAAATGGTTGAATTTATAAACAAGAAAAATCTTAATTTTGTAGACCTTCGCGCAGAAACTATAAAAAAGGGAAAAACACATCATTGTGATTTTACTTTGATGTCCGACACTTTATGGTGGGCACTCGGCCATACTACATTTATGTTGGTGTGATTATAGTTCACACATCGTTGGACATGAGTCATCTTCATGCCTTTCTGCTCTTTCGACCTTCTGTCGACAACTCGAAGATTTAGTGGCTCTTCCGCCTTTCGTAAAATAAGGTGGACCTCCTGTCCAACACCTCTGATGGAACCTTGATTGGTTACTTTTCCAAAATACTTTAAGAGCAGTCCTCTGGCTGATGGACCAGGTTTCTACTGCACTCTTTAGAGTATTTTGGAGCCGTAACAGGAAGGGAATGTGGGACAAAAAGTTATTAAAGGGGAAATGGGTTGCCAAAACTTGTTGTAAAATTTACCGCAACAAATTTTTAAATTTACTTCCCTAAGTCGATTAAATACATCGATCAAATTCTTGTTGTGATCGGTAAGGCTTTTGCCAAAAACTATTAGGTCATCTAGGTAGACAAAGCAGCGTCAGTAAGTGAGTCCAGCCATTGCTATGGACATCATTCTCGAAAATTTGCTGGGAGAGATTTTAAGTCCCATCGGAAGTCGTTTTAATTGAAAATGGCCGTCTTCCGTGGAAAATGCTGTCATAGGTCTACTTCAAGTTCCATTTGGTAATAACCTTGGCTTAAATCAATGCATGAAAAATACATTGCTCCTCCTACCATATCGTAAATGTCACTTATGTTGGTCAATAGGAATTTATCGTCCTCTATTCGTTCATTGACGTTTCGGTAATCTATTACCACGCGGAACTTCTGTAGGCCGGTAATAGGATCCTTTTTCTTTGGTACAATTAGAATGGGAGAGTTCCACGCAGAGACAGATGGTTCTATTATATCGTTTTCAATCATTTTGTCTATTTCTGTTTTTATGTCTTGCTTTTGTGTATGCGGAAGTCGGTAAGGTTTGGTATATTTGGGTGTAGCTCCTTCTTTTAGTGTAATTTCCGCTTGTCCTACATGACTTAAAGTAAGCTTATAACCTTCTAGGTGGAAAATATCGTGATACTTGGTAACTATAGCCTTAATAGCCCAGTCATTTTAGGCATTTTAAATCCCAATCTGCGGCAAAATTGCAATCAAGCTGAATTTTGGTACACACCTTTATTGCGGCGTTGTTATGAAGATGTGAAAAATCGACATTGATATCGTGCCGGCAAAAAAAGTTATGAAGGTCAAAAGGTCACGAAAACCTAAAAAAAAAATCGTTTTTCGCAAATATCTCGGTTTCTGTAGCTCCAATGATTTTAACGTGTATGACAAAATTGTAGAGCATAGAATTTGCTACAAGGTCCTTTTCAAATTCCATTTCTTGGTAACGAATTGACATACAACAATTTTCACCCTATTTGTATTGTAGGAAATTGAATGCTTTACAAAAAAGGTCTTGAATACTTTTGCCGTATTAAGTAAGGAAAAAAAGTTATTGAGGGAAAACCGGAGCAAAGTCGAACATTTTGCAATTCCCCCTTTCCCCCTTTTTCCGTATCTCGGTAACGAAATGACATACAACTATTTTGGTACCAACAATATTTTAGTAAATTTAACGCTCTACAAAAAAGTCTAGTACACTTTTGCCGTAGAACGTAAGCAAAAAAAGTTATAGAGCGAAAACCGGAGCGAACTCGAAAAGTTTGCAGTTTCCCCTCCTCCTCTGTTTGAACAGGGCCGGTGAGGTCCAAAACTTCGTCAAATGTTAATTCAATATTCCTGAACAATATCTCAAAGTTTGATTAACTTCCGACCTTTTTCTACCTGCCCACTGTATACTAAGAACAAAGTAATATATAAAAATTACGGCGGAATGACAATAGTAATGGGCATGGCCTGGTACCTGGTGGGCAAGCGGGGATCGTTGGGGGTGTAAAAAGTTATTGATTTTAACAAGAAGCCATAAAAACAGCAATATTTCATGATTTCTCGGGTATATCCGGAGAAATAAGGTGGAATTCTTCATTTTTTGGCGAATTTTGAAAAATGACCTGTTTTTCGAAGTGCCATATCTCGGTAACTAATCGACATACAAAATTGATTGTACTAACGAAATTGTAGCAAATTGTATGCTCTACAACGTTAAAATCATTGGAGCTATAGAAACCGAGATATTTGCGAAAAACGGTTTTTTTTAGGTTTTCGTGACCTTTTGACCTTCATAACTTTTTTTGCCGGCACGATATCAATGTCGATTTTTCACATCTTCATTACAACCGTAATAAAGGTGTGCACCAAAATTCAGCTTGGTTGGAATTTTTCCGCAGATAAAACCTAAAATTACTGGGCTATAATTTCGGCTTTTTCTTCGCTGTTTAGGGTTCGAAATTTATTTCACTCAATATTTTCTTAACTCTGGTAGGTGATACTGTGGGTTTGAATTTTTCTGGTGAGACTAGATCATATTCTGAGGCGGGTAGTGATTGTGGTTCCGCCCATTTAAGGTTTACACATGTTTCGCGGGTGTTTAAAATTTTAATTGGAATTTTTCCTTCTTTGGCCTGTGATATGGATCCGGCCATGTAGACACCCTTACACCACTCTTGGGGATGGAATATTCTAGGGTCAGTATATTGTGTATCTAACCAGTAGGTTGCATCGCATCTTGGAGAAACGGTTACTGTGATCAAGCTATGATGTGACAATATTGGCATCGAAATTTGCCTGTAATTTATTTTCAATTTCAGAAGTAGGTTTTCAAGATCTACTACTGCACCAAATTCGGTTAAAAAATTTGCTCCAACAATTCCGTCAACGGGTATTGGAATTGAATCAGGTACTACATGAAATTCATAAGGAAGGTCGTTACGTCCGAAGTTGATTTTAGGTCTCCAGATATACCTATGATGGTGGTGATGTTTTGCTTGTATATTGAAGTGCTTCCCTCGATTACAGAGCTTTTGACTACGCAGATAGATGCACCTGTATCTAGTAAGCATCGTACGGGTTTGTCATTAATAAAAAGTTGTTAAGAAATGAAAATGTCTAATTTGTAGTTTTAATTAATTGATTTAACGGAATTAATTAACTTTACTAAATATTTCCCTTTTTTGCAATTTTATTGAATTTAACTCTAAAATAATGTATAAATTATCCTATATAGCTTTTCCTTATAGGTTTTTGTTACAAGCGCAGATGGTCAGTTTGGTGGTGATACGTATGTTTATACATACATATGTTTGTGATGCATATGCATAATCATAATCTATTCCTCCACAGCACAAGCACTATGCTTTCTATACATGATCAGTTGCTAAAGTTAGCGGATTTGCACCTACGGTGCTTTTGCTTTCCTATACAATCTCTATGAATGTTCTTTGCCTATACATAAGCTATGTGCACTTGTGCTGTGGAGTGAAAACGGGAATTATGTTTTTGCCCTTCAATATTTTTTCATGGTCAGTGCGTCGATTGGTAAATTCGTTCTCTTTTGATAGCAACCACCAACCGAACAACATCTCGCGCTTTTAACATCAGCCGTTTGCCTTTGGATTTTTTTTCAATTTGTTTATTGGCTTGATCGGAATAATTAATTGTAACTAATGAAACTACAAATATTTTGGAAGTTCGAGTTTTATTTAATTTGAAGTTTTGAATTATTCTCGATCAAAGTTGGTCCTTCGAGCCGGATTTTTAAGCGTTTTTCGGTGTTTGTATGTAATTGAACCGGTGGTTGCTATCAGCTTTTGGATACAGTCCACGCACATAATCCTCATTGCATTGAGGATAGGTAATTTCGAAACAAATATATTGTTGCTGCTGTTGCTGTGGGTTTTTTTTTTGGTTGGCTGGATTTACGCTTTGGTGGTACATTTGCCTTAATCGTTTTGCATGATTTTGAGACTCCTAAGGGTAATCTATTGGGAAACAGAATAGGCTTCATTTCTTCGCGTTTGTTAGACTGTACTCAAGCTCTACTAGAATCGCGAAATCACATCAAGGCTTTGATCGACCGCGTGTACCGTTATTCACAGTCGATACCCGGGGACACGTTAGTTGAGGCAATTGAAGTTCGCTTAGATCGTTTGGAAGGTTCGTGGAAGGATTTTAGTGGAAATCAATTTGACCTCCACCAATACCATGCAGAGGAAACATACGTTGATCCTGAACCAGATTTCGAGGTTTTCGAATCTAAGTTTATCGCGGCTAAATCTTTACTCGTGAAATTCCTTCGATCACGTGATTCTTTCACTGGTAGAATTTTAAGTCGTCCTTTAACTAAAGAAAATACCGTTTGAAAATTTAAATGAAAAGGCTCGTGTTAATGACGATTCGGTTAGTGCTTCGCAAAAGCAGAACGTTGTTCCTGAAGATTCTCCATCTGCTTCTTGTGTTTCAAAACAAGCCGCCGACATTTAACTGCCCGCATTCAAGATTTCACCATTTGCTGGTGACTATAGGGAGTGGCCGTGTTTCCGCGACATGTTCCTAGGCAGCATAGACTGTAGAAAAAATGTGTCTGGCTCGCAGAAATTTCGGTACCTTAAGTCTTTTTTGCGTGATGACCCAGCTAATTTGTTAAATGGTATCTACATCTCTGATTCCAATTATGTACAGGCTTGGGATAAGCTGGAACGCAGATACAATAGACCGCTTTTAATAATCAACCAATTTATCGAAACGTTTTTGAACATGCCGTCGGTAAGCAATACAGATAATCACCAGTTACGTTAATTGGTAGACAGTGCGGATGAGGTTATTCGGGGTTTATCCGCTATGGAATCTGAAGAAAGAGATCCATGGTTGATTTATATTTTGTTGAACAAAACAGATGGTGATACCCGTAATGCTTGGGCTTTGAATAATAAAAATTCTGAAGACGCTACCATGTAGGGAAAACTTTGTCACCTCACTGGTGGGTGTCACCTTGCGGCAATTTTAGGAAACTCGATTTGTCCATCTAACGAATGACATTTCCCTTTAAAAATCAGGAAAATTCAAAAATTTTAAGAATGACATTAGTTGCTCAATTTCTACACCAGGAAACAAAAATTCTTTAAGGAATTATCCTATGTCAGAACCATTCTGTCATAATTTCCGCTGAACTCAATCAAAAATGAAAAATCCGAAGCGAGAATATTTAAATCGAGCTCAGACGCACTCTTTCTAGCACATTCGATTGCTACATGATTGTGTGCAGAAGGATTATGGCTGACGAACACTTTCGGCATTTTCGTTTTTGCTTTAGGATTACTGTCCGTCCAATTAGACGCTTCGTCTCATCTCTTTTCTACGATCTTTCTGTTTCACACTGGAAATCCTATTGGAATGAACTTCAAAATGCATGTCCTATGCTAGAATAGAATCCCGTTCCGACCAAAAGTACAATTATGGTCTGTTTGCTGAAAACCTATTTATTTAGTTTTGACAGATTGTGACAGTTAGTAGTTGAAAGGTCCATATCTATTATGTATTCCATAGGAATCATGATTTATATGCACATTACTACCGTCTAACAAAGAATTTCAGTCCATTACAATAATACATAGTCAGTCCCGTCATCACACCTTGACTGACATTTTGACATAACTATAACTAGTTATTTGTTCGCTTAAAATGAGTTTAACGTCATCTACATGACGGTATTTACGATTGAGAAGTAAATGTGTCAAATTTGAATCAATTCCCGTCCAAAATAAGTCAAATGTCAAAATTTGACATGTACAAAAATTCTCTCATACTTGAGAAATTATGACACAAATTCATTCTACCAACCTTCACGAACATTATAGTATCAAAATAAAGTGACAGAAATAAAGATAAATGACAATAAAGTCAATTTCCATATTTACGTAATTGTCAGTGCGAAGTAGCTTTACGTACTACGTAACACTAAACGCACTCAGCATTGTTAACTTTTCAGAACGCAAATCTATTGTTAACAAAAACAACGCGAGAAAAGTCTTGTCCAGCCATTATGATTTCTATTGGAAACCAGACAGAGGCGTGGCTTCAGAAAAATCGTCTGTGCCAAGTCATTAAGTTTTCAACCCTCATGCGATTAAGACGTTTTAAAGAAAAAAAAGTTTAAAGTTATCATTAAATGCAGCTGAATAATTAATATTTTAATACTTTGCTCGCGAGTGAGAAATTCAATATAAATATATTAAATCCTTATTGAAGGATTATCTTTAACTGCACATAGCAATTATTATTTACGTGGCGCAGAAGAAATACCCTATTTAGGTGAGTTTTTTTTTTTTTTGATTTTTTTTTTGTCAGCCAACATCATGGCGGACATTGAATTTTGTCGCCGATGCTTTTTCCTTCGATTTTTCAAAGGAAGCATCCAAGTTTTTACAACTAGGGATTTAAAGAAATTCTTTTTTTTTATATATTCACTAGGGTTCTTGTGCAGGGCAGGAACCGACCCTTTGAAATTATTGATGTTTTTTGGTATATCCATGGGATAGCAGTCCATGGCAACGCGGGAGCATTATTCTCAGCCTCTTATGAGAGCAACGCGGGATTATTTTCTTACATCAGTAAGGAATTTACGTCCTTTTTAAGCATCAGCATATGCAGTCCATCAGCTTAGACGCCGTCTTAAGCATCCCATCACTTTTCCTCCAACATACTGGAGCCACGAGGGACTCCAACACGTTTTTTTTTTTTGTGAACCACAGGGTTCTCTTGAACGCATCACTGATCCGCATGGCACTCGGTTTGTCTGACCAACCATGTGAGGCACTACATCCTGCAAATCAACATTCATCCCGCAACGTTTAATAAAAATTTAAAGAAAATATTTTTAGGCACTCTTGGCAACATCCAGGTAACATTTTTTATTTTTGTACATGTTCTTTATGCACCCTGAAAGCCCCTGGCTACCTTCTACGAGAGCATTCGTTTGGCGTGACGCATAGTACGTCCAAAACATCACATTTTGCCTGTAACGAACGTAATCCTGTGAGTGTGAACACTCAAACTATCGTCCATACGCCCACGGACGGTGGAGCCGCTCATATATAGAGCCATAAGAAGCACATTTAATTACTTTTGATGGAGATTTAATCGTCGTACCTATATTTATATATAGATTTCTTTATATTATTTTTATCTTAATGAAACATCTCTATACTTACCATATTTAGAAAAGATCATTATACTTAATAAGTGAAATCCTGAAAAATAATAATTAACTTTGTGTAAATTTGTGTTTTTGTGTGTGACTATCGAGTAAAGTTGAAGTTTTTTCTTACTGGTTGAGATCCTCTTTGGACTCACCGAACTTAACGTAATTTTTTTTTGTATTTTCTCACTGCCTTCACGGCGCTTTTACTTTTTTTTTGGTGTCTCAAAACATAGTCAGATCCCAGGATTGATTTCTTTTAGAACTTCCTGTTGGTTTCTGAACTGATTTGTGCGTACGGATTGTACATTCGTACCTGTGCTAGGATTTCGTGACGATTCCTATAGGCGATACTCCACGCATTCCGTCGGTTATAGTACCGAACTATATAATTCAGTGTCCTTCGGGATCATCTCTCAAAATCCATCTCTTTAAAGCTATCCTGTCCGTGTATGTATCTTCACAGCACCACTTTCTTCATTCTTCGATTCTTTATTTTTATTTTGTCACTCCGTAGACACTTTTTTTGTTTGGAACTTTTCAGTTCCCCACTCTTTCTTCACTCACTTCAGCTTTGGCGTTGTTTCGTGTCCAGCTGGAAGACTTTTGAAGTCTATTTAAAGAGGTCATAAAAGATTTTCTTCTTCCTTTACGGAAACTTAAGGTCCATTTGCTATGACCTACCTCAATTAGTCATTTTACATTCTTTATGTGTACCTATTGTGTAATATCTGTTTGTCTTGGATATCATTGATGGTTGAAAGCTACAACTACAGTACGGTGACGCTATACCGGTCACTTAAAAAGAATACGCCTTTTGTGTGAAAATTATTGGATGAGTAGAAGCTCACTCATCATTGTTTTCGAGAAAGGAAACAATAAAATACGAGGTTATAGAGTAGTGCTATATGAGTATGATCTTACATATGGTTAAAGTAGTAACATCCCTTTAAATAATAACTTTTTAACTTTTCAGCGTCTGGTTCCAGAGAGCTCTCCCGATCCATCACGTCTGTTTACTATATTGTTTTTATATTATATTGAAATATTTTTGATGATTTATAAATTTAGCGATTTAGTTTTGAATAATTTAGACTTTGTTAAGGAATACAATAGTGTTAAGAAAAAATTTAATAAAATAATTCAGTTTATAACGTTTTGATAAAGAAACTTTATAGTGTTATTTATGCTGTCGTTTAGACAGTGGTTCTTTTCTTCGGACATTTCAGGAATATTGTTTAGATACAATGGTGTTTAAGTAAGTACGTTGGGAGGGGTGGACATACCTCTCGTGCGGATGGAAAGGTGGATCGACATATCATGGTGTGTGGAAGTGTAGTGTAGGTTATCGTGTTAAGTTTTGATAACGAATAGGTCGTTATAGTAATGTAGTGAGATGATATAAGCAAGTCTTTTTCTTTGCTTGTTGTTTATCATATATGGGGACCCTAAACATTTATATAGTGACATACTTTTGTGTTCACTTGGCACCGTGGGTCAATGGTGGAAGTTGGTTCCGAGTTGATGGAGCATTTCCTCATGGGTGGGTACAGAGGCCAGAGGGAGGTAATTATAACATCTTCTCCTCCTTCCCTGTTTATAAGAGTGTGTGTAGGTGCTGACCTACCTCACTAGTCAGCAGCATCGTCAGTTGTTTGCGCTTGATAAGCTGACTGAGCCTATAGCGCTGTATTCTCTATCAGCTAAGAATACCTTTTTGTATAGCGGCTCGCTATTCGTGCGGTTCTCTAAGAAGTCTTTTACAATACACATTCTAGGTTGAGTAGGCCTTCCGACTCAATTATACTTTCAGAACATTATTTCTCTGCGTTTGTTGATCAGGCCCCAGCAAAGAATATTTAAATTAGTTTTTCTGAGTTTTCAAACATCTAAGACTTCAGTAGGTTCGCACTGGTTAAAAAGAGGTAACGACGTTGTCGATCCCTGAGCAAGAATGCACGACCCTTATGAGCTAGTCAAGGGCGTGCGTGCGAACCGGATGCTAAGGTCGATCACAACCCAAATGTTTCTCTGTCTCAACCAAGTGGAAATGTGGTCATAGAGAGAGTTCTCTATGAGCAAGTCTTGTGGTTTGAACAGGGTTACAGCCTTTCCACTTTGGATCCTTTAAGGAATCACATTGGGACTAGTGTCCAAGGCGACCGAACCAGTGCTTATTTCTTAAAGAGTCTGGTATGTAGTGAGTTTATTAGGTTTTATTTTGGGTTTTGTTGTGGGTATTGTAGTAGAGTGGCAAGCCAGTCCATCTAAGGTTTGTGGTAGTAAGTTTTGCTTGACGATCAGTATAAAGATTGTAGAATATGGTCGAAGAGAGTAAGTTTCTGTGAGTGGAAAGGAGAAATAGTGAGTTATATGAAAATGGATGGGCGAATATAGAGAAATAAGATTGGCAGTTGGAGTGATTGAATACGTCACAGGTCTCTGACAAACATCAGGGAGGTCACAAATAGTTACTGTGACAATCTTTAACCAACGCAGGAAGATGGGGTCCTTATGGGGCAGCAGGATATTTCTCAGTGTTCATTTACATTACATCATTGTCGTTGCAGATGGCGTCCGGTAGAGGCTGTGGTCTCTCATCAGACGATTAGAGGTAATGAAAGAACCGTTTTATCGTTCTTCATTCATTTTCAGGTTCTCATTAATTTTTATTTACCATACAGAATGGCGCCCAACGTGGGGCTGTGTTTGGTCTCACGAAAGGTTGGCTGAAGTTTCGTTTATTCATTTACGTTACAGAATGACGCCCGACGTGGGGCTGTGTTTGGTCTCACGAAAGGTTGCCTGAAGTTTCGTTTATTCATTTAAGTTACAGAATGCCTGAAGAACGTCTTGAGAAGTTTTTGAAAGTTTAGAATTTGTATTGTATTAAGTTGATTGGAAAAGTTTTTTTTCATTATTGAAATTTGTTTTGAGGAAGTTTTTTTTTTATTGAAGTAGTACTTTTCTTTTGCTAGAGGAACGTCATCGGAGTTTAGTATTGAAGACTATATGTCCGGGAAGTTGGTCGATAGATTCCTGACTTTTGTCTGTTGCGTTAGCTTCACTATTATTCCTCTACCTCTCGTGATAGGTATATTTGAGTCATTTGTCCGGACCGAAGAGTTATTATTCTTGGTTGACTGTTGCTAATGATCACTTTGCTTAAAGCGATAGCAGAGAAAGGGTTAGGAAGTGGTAGATAATTGAGTCTTTTGACCGGTGGTGGATGATTTTAGTCTCTATGCACGTCAGCTGCAGAAGCTACTTTATCGTCACTGAATAATCCATGTTTTCTACTCCAATAATACTTTTTCACTTTTTACTTTTTTTTGTAGAGAATTTTATGAGAATTTTTGACGGTTAAGTTTAATGAATGGTTGATAATTCATTTTATGAAGTCCTAACCGGTGGTGGGTGATCAATAGTCCCTGCGCACGTCTGCAGTAGCATAATGAAATGAGGAGTCACTATCTATTGAATTTAGCAGATTTAGTTTTTGTGTTGAGCACGATTAGTTTAAAGACACACAAACTAAGTTTTTTTTTGTTAGTTGATTGTTGTGTAACAATCAAGCTAACGTCTTTTTTTTTGATATGTTGTTAATCCATTACGCACTGGGGCAATGTCCACTCCCAAACGTGAATGAGTTATTGTTGAGCTTTAAAATATTAATTTTGAGTATAAAATAGATTTTGTAAGAAGTTATTACAAAATTTATAGAAAGTCTTGCAGTTTTTAGATATTTTTTGAGTATAGTTTTGGAATTATTTTTCAGGGACGTAACTGAAAAAGGAATTCTGGTTTTGGTAGGGATTTTGCTTTTAGAGACGTTAACTAAAAGGAAGTCCTGAGTTTTTGTGAGTTTGGAGCTTGTCTCAGAGACGTTAACTGAGATAAATTCTGGTAATTTTCGCGGTGTCGCGGTTTTAGAGATTTTTGGTGGCAGTGTTGCCCAGTTTTTGAGATACTTTTTTGGCGGTGTCGCCACACCAAATAATATTTACTTTATTTTTAAGTTTAATAACTTTCAGGATAGTTTTTGAGGAGTTAGTTTAGTTTTTAATACATACGTTTAGGTTGTTTTGAAGCAGTAATTTTTGAAGTTAAATTACGGTTCAAAAACAACAAGATAATAGTTTAGTATATCGTTAAGTAACTTACTTTTTGACTTTGAAGAAATCTTGAAGTATTTTCTTTAAGAGTCAAACTTTTTTTGTAGGATCTTTTCTAGTCTACAAGGAGCCTTCTCTTTGTAGGACTATATCTTTTGATTTGCATTACTAAGTGATCCGTTTCACTACAAATACTTTTAATTTTAAGCACTGTTTAATTTTTCTTTGTCACTTCGATTGTGTTTCATTAGTTTTGTGTTTATACAAGAGTTTCACTATCACAGTTGAATGAGTAGTGGAAATAGGAGATTAATCCGTCCGAGCACTTATAATTCAAGGTTTTTAGGTTTTATGGCTGACGCACAAGCTGCAGGTAACGGGGGAGATCAAGTAATAGGTGATATGAGGATTGAAGATGAATCTAGTCCTTTAGGGATTAGTGATGGTAATATCGATGGTCGTGTCGTCAACGATAGTTTTGACAATAGACGCAATGTAACCGAGGATTCTCTTACTCTTCAAGAGATGATTACAGTGACAGTTAAATTACACAGGGAAGAGGATAGACGAGTTATGAAAGAGGAGATAAGACAAAGTCAAGCTCTTCTTCTTGAGCAATTGACAAATCTTTTTCAAACCATACCTCCTTCATCCAGTAATCAACCAACCACTTCACCAAATCTCGCACCCAGGCAGACAGTTAGCCAACCCTCAGCTAGAGTTAGAATAGCGAATGTTCCAAACGGAACGAATACAGACAATCCTACAAGTCAAATACGTAATTTATCTAGGAATTTGGAAAATTATCCAACCCCTAACAATGAACCAGCTCTTACTCGGAATGCTCCTTCAGGACATCCAGTAGATATGGCTAACGGTTCTAACATTGACAAATTTCTTACGCGCATGCACGCGATCAATTTAGATAATTCTCCAGAAACTTCATCACCTAAGAGACAAGTACCTTCTAACGCCACGTCATATAGTAAATTTCCACAATATCACAAGTGGGGAATCAGATTTGACGGTCGCAACATGTCTGTTGATGACTTTCTATTTCGATTAGAACGCGTTAGGTACAGTTATGGTGTTCCATGGGATGAGTTGACGGTGAATTTTCACCATTTTGTGTCAGGACAAGCGGAGTCATGGTACTGGATGTACTTGAAAGGTAATCCACACACTTCTTGGAGATCGCTTCAGTCCGGTTTGATCGAACAATTTCGAAGTCTTGAAACAGACTCCGAATTGTCTCGAAAGCTTTCAGACCGAAAGCACAGGCAGGTGAATCGTTTAACGATTTTTACGACTCACTGATGTCGTTTAATTTGAGGATGCGTGTTCCGAAGTCTGAGAGAGAACTTATCGAAATTATTAAGACGAATGTGAAGAGACGAATGGGTGAGTTACTCATTACCTTCAGTACGCATAGTCTGAGACAGACGGCATATGTATGCCGAACAATAGAAAAGTTTCTCGATCGACAGGAGAGCACGCGACCCTCTGTTGTGCCGAACACGCACCGAATTCCGACAAAACGTTTCGTAAACGAAGTTGTGGAAGAATCAAATGATTTAGCTGTAGCCTTAACTTCAAGTGTAGAAGCAGTACATAACGTACACAGAGATAAGAACACTTGGAAGTGTTGGAATTGCTTAAGCGTAGGGCATGGGTTCAGGGAATGTAGTAAACCTGTAGATAGAAAGTTTTGTTTCCGTTGTGGATTGGAGAACGTTATTTTTCCTACGTGTCCAAAATGTCAGGGAATCTTAAGGAGGAACAACCCAATATCCGGGGGGGTTCGCTCCGAGCAGATTAACCCGGAGTTTTAAGTGCCGAAGAATCTTCTACTCTCAAAACTCCTGTTACTATTTTAAGACCAGTTAATAAACCTGTTGTTAATGCAACAACACCAAATAATTTGAATATAGATATCAAGAAAAATGAATTGTTGAGAAAGCCATTTCACGAAAGGCTTAGAAATTATTATGAAGTCCGTAAGCGAATAATGAATTATCCTGAATTGTCTAATCATATTAGACGTACTCGAATCAGATTTAAGGAAAAAAGACTACTATATAAGAATATTGCTTCAACGACATTAGAAAGAGAATCTGGAGATCCTCGCCATTATGTCAACGTTGAAATTTTTGGAGACAAGATATTGGGTCTATTAGACTCAGGCGCAAGTATCATGTGCCTTGGCGCTGATGTTTTAACTTACTTGTCCAATAAAAATATTACAGTTAAAAAGGTTAATTCAAGCGTTTCAACCGCTGACGGGCAGAAACAACAAATTTGTGGATTAGTTACAACTGACGTTAAGTATAAAGGTGCTACTCATAGCATGAGTTTTTATGTCGTTCCGACATTAGCCCAACGTTTATACTTAGGTGTCGATTTTTGGTCGAAATTCCAAATTGCGCCAAATGTAATTTCCAGTTTGTCATTTCAACAAGATGTTGAAGTAAAAGAAAAGTTAGTCAATAAATGTAAGTTGACGAATGTAGAGAATGCTAAACTCGAAGATGTGATACGAAGTTTTCCGTCATTCACACTAAAGGGTTTAGGCAAAACAGATTGGGTAAAACACGGTATTGATACGGGGAATGCTCCTCCAATCAAGCAAAGGTATTATCCGGTCTCCCCAGTGGTGCAGTCTCTGATGTACGCAGAAGTAGACCGCATGCTTTCACTAGGGGTTATAGAAGAAAGCAATAGTCCGTGGTCCTCACCTGTTGTGCTTGTACGCAAGCCTGGCAAGGATCGGCTTTGTTTGGACTTCAGGAAAGTCAATATGGTTACCAGGAAAGATGCGCGTCCTATTGCGTACATCGAGGGACTGTTATCACGTCTTTCAGAGACACGTTTCATATCGAGCGTGGATCTGAAAGATGCGTACTGGCAGATACCACTGGAGGAGAGCGCGAAGGAAAAGACAGCCTTTACGGTTCCAGGAAGGCCGTTGTACCAATTCAACGTGATGCCTTTCGGTCTTTGCAACGCCGCTCAAAGTTTAACATATTTGATGAATTTAGTAGTTCCCCGCGAGTTGCAGGACCGAGTCTTCGTGTATTTAGACGACCTTTAAGTGGTGACGAAAACTTTCGAGGAACACTTAGCAGTTTTGACAACCACTCGCCAAGTTAGGCGTTTCTTAGGAATGGCTGGTTGGTATCGGAGGTTTGTGGAAAATTTTTCAACCTTGGCTGCCCCACTCACTGATACCCTCAAGAAAGGTAAGGCTTTCGATTTCAATTCCGAAGCTCAGACAGCGTTCGAAAACATTAAGAAAGCACTTACATCTACACCTGTTCTGATAAACCCTGATTTCGAGAAGGAGTTTATTATTTTATGCGATGCATCAGCGTCCGGTATCGGATGTGTACTCTGCCAGCGAGATGAGAACGGAGCTGAACGCCCCATTTACTACTTCTCTCAGAAATTGAATGCTGCGAAGGATATAAGTTTAAGGTAATTACTGATCACTCAAGCCTGAAATGGTTGATGAACATGAAGGACCCTACCGGTCGTCTGGCCAGGTGGAGTATGAGACTTCAAGGGTTCCACTTCGTGGTTAAACACAGGAAAGGAACACTTAACGTGGTACCCGACGCTCTTTCAAGAGTGTACGAAGCCGATGCTTTAACGGCAGAGAGCTAAATATCCAGTGTTGCACAAGTCGAAACCGAGGAGGTGCTCCACATTGACCTAGACGATCCGGAATTCAAGTCCGATGAGTACTTGCAACTTATCAGTCACATCAACAAGGAGCAAGATCGATTACCAGACTTGAAGGTATCTGAAGGATACATATATAAAAGAACAAAACATGCAGTTGGGAATCCTCTATTGGATGATCTGGCATGGAAGTTATGGTTACCGTCTAGTATGACTGAAGCTGTAATTTCCATGGCACATAATCCGCCCAGAGCTTCTCACGGTGGTGTCGTTAAGACATTATATAGGTTAAGGGAAAGATTGCATTGGCCTGGTATGTTTTCACAGGTGAAGCAATATGTTGATCGTTGTGAAACATGCAAGACAACCAAAGCTTCCAACCAGACTTTACGAGCTGAAATGGGAGAGAGTTTTAAAGTTGAAAGGCCCTTCCAACATTTATATGTGGATTTTCTTGGTCCTTATCCAAGATCCAGGAATGGGAATGCTTTCATCGTTATCGCTTTAGACCAACTCACTAAGTTTGTATATATTAAACCCCTTAAGACAGCCACAGCTGCAGAAGTTATTAAATTTTGACGCGAAGATATTTTTCTTTTATATGGTGTACCTGAGAGTATCTTATCCGATAACGGATCACAATTTGTTTCTAAGGATTTTAAAGAAATGTTGAAAATGTTTGGTGTCAAACATTATAAGACGGCGATTTATGCACCTCAAGCTAATGCCAGTGAGAGGGTTAATAGGTCCATATTAGCTGCAGTAAGATCTTATGTAGATCCTAAGCAAACCAATTGGGATGTGCATTTGTCATCCATTAGTAGTGCTTTACGCACAACTGTCCATTCAGCTTTGACAATGTCGCCATATGAGGCTTTATTCGGTCAAAGGATGATTGACCGGACTACAAGCTATTACGCGAGTTGGGAGGACTTAATAATTCCGAAATCGATTGGTTGCCCAAGGTGGCGAAGATGAAAATTCTTCATACATATTTGAAGACAGCATTAGAGAAGACACACGATGCTTATGAGAAAGTGTATAATCTCAGAAGTCGTGCAGTTGATTTCAAGGTGGGGGATATCATTTATAAACGGAATATAGTTTAGAGTGATGCGAATAAACATTTTAGCGCTAAGCTATCGCCGAAATTTATTAAAGTAACAGTTGTTAAGACACGAGGTAACAACTTATACGATGTAGAAGATGAGAAAGGTTATGTGACCACTTCTCATACCAAAGATTTACGAAAGTAGTTTTCTGTGATAAAAATAGTTTTATTTTTCTCATGCCCGGCTACTCAGCTGCGCACGAAACTCTTGTATAATTTTTTTTTGTGTATAATTGTTTCATGTTATTTGACTTTTATGAAGAGGTGGTACAGAATAGCAATGAGGTAGATAGAAGAAGAAGTTGAGAGAGCCAATAGTTGTGACGAGTAATTGGTAGTTTCAGATTTTTCTTTTTTTTGTGTAGTCAAGAAGGAGAAGGATTAGAGTGATAGAGATATAGGTAGACACAAGTTGTCCTTTTTCACAAGTATCTAGTCAAGTGATACTTGTCTCGATCCTTGAGATTTGTAGGGAAAACTTTGTCACCGCAACAGTGGTGTCACCTTGCGGCAATTTAAGGAAACTCGATTTGTCCATCTAACGAATGACATTTCCCTAAAAATCAGGAAAATTAAAAAAATTTTAAGAATGACATTAGTTGCTCAATTTCTACACCAGGAAACAAAAATTCTTTAAGGAATTATCCTATGTCAGAACCATTCTTTCATAATTTCCGCTGAACTCAATCAAAAATGAAAAATCCGAAGCGAGAATATTTAAATCGAGCTCAGACGCACTCTTTCTAGCACATTCGATTGCTACATGATTGTGTGCAGAAGGATTATGGCTGACGAACACTTCCGGCATTTTCGTTTTTGCTTTAGGATTACTGTCCGTCCAATTAGACGCTTCGTCTCATCTCTTTTCTACTATCTTTCTGTTTCACACTGGAAATCCTATTGGAATGAACTTCAAAATGCATGTCCCATGCTAGAATAGAAGCCCGTTCCGACCAAAAGTACAATTATGGTCTGTTTGCTGAAAACCTATTTATTTAGTTTTGACAGATTGTGACAGTTAGTAGTTGAAAGGTTCATATCTATTATGTATTCCATAGGAATCATGATTTATATGCACATTACAACCGTCTAACAAAGAATTTCAGTCCATTACAATAATACATAGTCAGTCCCGTCATCACACCTTGACTGACATTTTGACATAACTATAACTAGTTATTTGTTCGCTTAAAATGAGTTTAACGTCATCTACATGACGGTATTTACGATAGAGAAGTAAATGTGTCAAATTGGAATCAATTCCCGTCCAAAATAAGTCAAATGTCAAAATTTGGCATATACAAAAATTCTCTCATACTTGAGAAATTATGACACAAATTCATTCTACCAACCTTCACGAACATTATAGTATCAAAATAAAGTGACAGAAATAAAGATAAATGACAATAAAGTCAATTTCCATATTTACGTAATTGTCAGTGCGAAGTAGCTTTACGTACTACGTAACACTAAACGCACTCAGCATTGTTAACTTTTCAGAACGCAAATCTATTGTTAACAAAAAGAACGCGAGAAAAGTCTTGTCCAGCCATTATGATTTCTATTGGAAACCAGACAGAGGCGTGGCTTCAGAAAAATCGTCTGTGCCAAGTCATTAAGTTTTCAACCCTCATCCGATTAAGACGTTTTAAAGAAAAAAAAGATTAAAGTTATCATTAAATGCAGCTGAATAATTAATATTTTAATACTTTGCTCGCGAGTGAGAAATTCAATATAGATATATTAAATCCTTATTGAAGGATTATCTTTAATTGCACATAGCAATTATTATTTACGTGGCGCAGAAGAAATACCCTATTAAGGTGAGTTTTTTTTTTTGATTTTTTTTTTCAGCCAACATCATGGCGGACATTGAATTTTGTCGCCGATGCTTTTTCCTTCGATTTTTCAAAGGAAGCATCCAAGTTTTTACAACTAGGGATTTATAGAAATTCTTTTTTTTTATATATTCACTAGGGTTCTTGTGCAGGGCAGGAACCGACCCTTTGAAATTATTGATGTTTTTTGGTATATCCATGGGATAGCAGTCCATGGCAACGCGGGAGCATTATTCTCAGCCTCTTATTATTTTCTTACATCAGTAAGGAATTTACGTCCTTTTTAAGCATCAGCATATGCAGTCCATCAGCTAAGACGCCGTCTTAAGCATCCCATCACTTTTCCTCCAACATACTGGAGCCACGAGGGACTCCAACACGTTTTTTTTGTGAACCACAGGGTTCTCTTGAACGCATCACTGATCCGCATGGCACTCGGTTTGTCTGACCGACCATGTGAGGCACTACATCCTGCAAATCAACATTCATCCTGCAACGTTTAATAAAAATTTAAAGAAAATATTTTTAGCCACTCTTGGCAACATCCAGGTAACATTTTTGTTATTCATGTTCTTTATGCACCCTGAAAGCCCCTGGCTACCTTCTACGAGAGCATTCGTTTGGCGTGACGCATAGTACGTCCAAACCATCACATTTTGCCTGTAACGAACGTAATCCTGTGAGTGTGAACACTCAAACTATCGTCCATACGCCCACGGACGGTGGAGCCGCTCGTATATAGAGCCATAAGAAGCACATTTAATTACTTTTGATGGAGATTTAATCGTCGTACCTATATTTATATATAGATTTCTTTATATTATTTTTATCTTAATGAAACATCTCTATACTTACCATATTTAGAAAGATCATTGTACTTAATAAGTGAAATCCTGAAAAATAATAATTAACTTTGTGTAAATTTGTGTTTTTGTGTGTGACTATCGAGTAAAGTTGAAGTTTTTTCTTACTGGTTGAGATCCTCTTTGGACTCACCGAACTTAACGTAATTTTTTTTTGTATTTCTCACTGCCTTCACGGCGCTTTTACTTTTTTTTTGTGTCTCAAAACATAGTCAGATCCCAGGATTGATTTCTTTTAGAACTTCCTGTTGGTTTCTGAACTGATTTGTGCATATGGATTGTACATTCGTACCTGTGCTTGGATTTCGTGACGATTCCTATAGGCGATACGCCACACATTCCGTCGGTTATAGTACCGAACTATATAATTCACTGTCCTTCGGGATCATCTCTCAAAATCCATCTCTTTAAAGCTATCCTGTCCGTGTATGTATCTTCACAGCACCACTTTCTTCATTCTTCGATTCTTTATTTTTATTTTGTCACTGTTCTAGTGGATGATACAACTCCCTAGACACTTTTTTTGCTTGGAACTTTTCAGTTCCCCACACTCTTTCTTCACTCACTTCAGCTTTGGCGTTGTTTCGTGTCCAGCTGGAAGACTTTTGAAGTCTATTTAAAGAGGTCATAAAAGATTTTCTTCTTCCTTTACGGAAACTTAAGGTCCATTTGCACTAACCTACCTCAATTAGTCATTTTACATTCTTTATGTGTACCTATTGTGTAATATCTGTTTGTCTTGGATATCATTGATGGTTGAAAGCTACAACTACAGTACGGTGACGCTATACCGGTCACTTAAAAAGAATACGCATTTTGTGTGAAAATTATTGGATGAGTAGAAGTTCACTCATCATTGTTTTCGAGAAAGGAAACGATACAATACGAGGTTATAGAGTAGTGCTATATGAGTATGATCTTACATATGGTTAAAGTAGTAACATCCCTTTAAATAATAACTTTTTAACTTTTCAGCGTCTGGTTCCAGAGAGCTCTCCCGATCCATCACGTCTGTTTACTATATATTGTGTTTATATTATATTGAAATATTTTTGATAAACCATATTTTTGAAACATAATACTATATCATTACAATCTATCTCTCTTTCTATCTCCCTTGTCTCATTTCCAAAGCATAAACCCTTGGGCTAACGTCCCATGTTCTCTGGTTTACTTTTTTTGGGTTTCGTTAGAATTTTCACATCCTCGCATACTTTCTCATTGTACATATCCAAACGTAAAGTCAGTTTTCGTGTCGTTTTAGTTTTGTTTTAACCAAGTTTGACGTCATTTGACGACAAGAAACTTTTGAACGAAAGATAATAGAATATATTTCAAAAGATTTTAAAAGATTTAGAAGTTGACAAGAATGAACTAAAACAACTTTTTTTATTACTCATCCAGAGTATAAGCGAGCTAAGATTAATGATGCTATAAGTACATTTCTCTTCAGCGAAACATTTTTTTTTTATATAAAGACAACCACACCTACAAATTGTACGAAGCTAAAAGTTGCTTCGCGTACATTTAAAAGTAGTTTAACATAAACACAATTGGTCGTTAAGAATAACTTCACCTTATCTTTCTTTATGTCAAGATCAAGTTATTAACTTGGTGAAGAATATTTAAATTTTTATGAATTAGTTTAGGATTTATAAATTTAGCGATTTAGTTTTGAATAATTTAGACTTTGTTAAAGAATACAATAGTGTTAAGAAATAAAGTGCACGACTGGGTCGTACGAACTTGCTCTAATGTGTTAAAATGGTCTTGGGTGCTTGAAATTTTGGGAAAAAAAACATTGAAAAAATCATATGAAATTTTATAAATCACTTAAAAATCAATACCTAAAACGTTTTTTGGAGAAAATGAAGTAAGCCATCAGGTTTCTTTTACGTTTTAGAATTTTAACGAAAATTTTTTTCAAAATCGTTGGACCAGTTTTTTCAAAAAACTGTTTTTTTTGAAAAACTTTTCGAAAATATATTCCAAATTTTTTTTGAGTATGCCAACTTCTAGCACTTTGTAGTTTTTATCAGAAAAATAAAATTAAAAAAATTAAGATTAAAGCGTTTTTGGGAAAAACTAAACTAAAAAAAAAATTTTGAAACTTTTTTAAAAAACTCAAAAAAACTTTTTTTGAAAATTTTTCGAAATTATATTATTTCTTTTATAAGAGGGCTTCTACATTAAAAATTTCATCGAAATCCGTCAAGTGTCTTACGAGAAAATCGGATTTTAAAAAACCGGTCCTATGGGAGGTACCGTTATAAGACTTTTCCTGAAAAATCTATTCCAACCAAAACATTAAGTTTGCACAGAAAACATTATTCAGAAAGTTTTATCAAAATCGTAGGAGCCGTTTTCGAGAAAAATTAAATTTTCACTAAAAATCGTATGGCAGGTACCGTTAGTTTTAAAGCTAGAATGCTAATTCCAAAAATCCTTCTGTAGGACGTCATAATAATACTATCTACCAAGTTTGAAGCAAATCGGTCCAGCCGTTTAGGCTGTAGGTACCGATACAGACAGACGGACAGACAGGCAGACAGACAGACAGACAGACAGACAGAATTGTCGGACCCACTTTTTCGACTTATCTATCATCGTAATGTTATGTTTGATTGTCAAAAAAAAATTCAGTTTATAACGTTTTGATAAAGAAACTTTATAGTGTTATTTATGCTGTCGTTTAGACAGTGGTTCTTTTCTTCGGACATTTCAGGAATATTGTTTAGATACAATGGTGTTTAAGTAAGTACGTTGGGAGGGGTGGACATACCTCTCGCGCGGATGGAAAGGTGGATCGACATATCATGGTGTGTGGAAGTGTAGTGTAGGTTATCGTGTTAAGTTTTGATAACGAATAGGTCGTTATAGTAATGTAGTGAGATGATATAAGCAAGTCTTTTTCTTTGCTTGTTGTTTATCATATATGGGGACCCTAAACATTTATATAGTGACATACTTTTGTGTTCACTTGGCACTGTGGGTCAATGGTGGAAGTTGGTTCCGAGTTGATGGAGCATTTCCTCATGGGTGGGTACAGAGGCCAGAGGGAGGTAATTATAACATCTTCTCCTCCTTCCCTGTTTATAAGAGTGTGTGTAGGTGCTGACCTACCTCACTAGTCAGCAGCATCGTCAGTTGTTTGCGCTTGATAAGCTGACTGAGCCCATAGCGCTGTATTCTCTATCAGCTAAGAATACCTTTTTGTATAGCGGCTCGCTATTCGTGCGGTTCTCTAAGAAGTCTTTTACAATACACATTCTAGGTTGAGTAGGCCTTCCGACTCAATTATACTTTCAGAACATTATTTCTCTGCGTTTGTTGATCAGGCCCCAGCAAAGAATATTTAAATTAGTTTTTCTGAGTTTTCAAACATCTAAAACTTCAGTAGGTTTGCACTGGTTAAAAAGAGGTAACGACGTTGTCGATCCCTGAGCAAGAATGCACGACCCTTATGAGCTAGTCAAGGGCGTGCGTGCGAACCGGATGCTAAGGTCGATCACAACCCAAATGTTTCTCTGTCTCAACCAAGTGGAAATGTGGTCATAGAGAGAGTTCTCTATGAGCAAGTCTTGGTGTTTGAACAGGGTTACAGCCTTTCCACTTTGGATCCTTTAAGGAATCACATTGGGACTAGTGTCCAAGGCGACCGAACCAGTGCCCATTTCTTAAAGAGTCTGGTATGTAGTGAGTTTATTAGGTTTTATTTTGGATTTTGTTGTGGGTATTGTAGTAGAGTGGCAAGCCAGTCCATCTAAGGTTTGTGGTAGTAAGTTTTGCTTGACGATCAGTATAAAGATTGTAGAATATGGTCGAAGAGAGTAAGTTTCTGTGAGTGGAAAATAGAAATAGTGAGTTATATGAAAATGGATGGGCGAATATAGAGAAATAAGATTGGCAGTTGGAGTGATTGAATACGTCACAGGTCTCTGACAAACATCAGGGAGGTCACAAATAATTACTGTGACAATCTTTAACCAACGCAGGAAGATGAGGTCCTTATGGGGCAGCAGGATATTTCTCAGTGTTCATTTACATTACATCATTGTCGTTGCAGATGGCGTCCGGTAGAGGCTGTGGTCTCTCATCAGACGATTAGAGGTAATGTAAGAACCGTTTTATCGTTCTTCATTCATTTTCAGGTTCTCATTAATTTTTATTTACGTTACAGAATGGCGCCCAACGTGGGGCTGTGTTTGGTCTCACGAAAGGTTGCCTGAAGTTTCGTTTATTCATTTACGTTACAACCATTATAGAACTTTTAGACTTTAGAGAGGTGCAGTGCCTTAGAGACAAGTGAGTCTAAACGCAAGATCATTAAACCCAATCCGCGTTCGTCAAATCCTTCGGGAAGGGTTAGAAGCTTAGCTGCTTCAAGTATTTCTCGCTTGGTCTATTGAAGATCGTCGTCGTTTTGCCAGAGATAATAGACTTTGTTACAACTGCCTAGGAACACAACAATCGTCGTCGCGTTTTCGAGCTAACAGTCGGTGCTCGTATTGTCGCGCGCGTCACCATTCGTTGGTACATTTGGACAATGCTGGGTTCCGTAACTCCAATAACAGTAGCGATTCCTTAAATGGAACCACCCAAGTTTCACCCCCTTCACCATCTATTGTAAGCCATCATGTAAAACCCGGTAACCCAATGTCTGGGATTTTACCAACCGTCCTCGTAAAGGTTATGGATGCTGCAGGAAATCCTCAACTATGTCGTGCACTTCTGGACACGGGTTCCCAAGTCTCCTTTGTAACCGAACGTGTGGTCAGGATGCTAGGGCTCTCTCGTCGCCATGCTCGTTTGCCTATATCTGGGATTTTTGCTGTTGATGCTGGTGTTACGCAAGGAGTCGTAACACTCCAATTTAACTCTCGTGTTGATGCTTCCCAAATGAATGTGGAAGCTTTTGTTTTGAAAACTATTACTTTAGTAACTCCCCCACTCTCCTTTGATTCGAAGGGCCCTCTTGCTTTGAACGATCTGCAGTTAGCCGATCCTGGGTTCAACACCCCTGCTCCTATTGACATTCTTCTTGGGTCGGACAGGGTATGGAGTAGTTTTAACGATGGTCATCGTTCGGATAGTAATGGTCATATCATTGCCCACAATACTGTTTTTGGTTGGGTAATTGCTGGCAACATGCCAAAATATAATGTGGTTTCGATGCAATAGCATTGACGTGATATTATAAATCATTCTGGGAGATAGAAGAGATCACTTCACAGGTCCCCTCCGTTGGAAATGAAGATCTTGCTGATCAACATTTTGTAGAAACCTTTTCACGAGCTCCAGATAACAAGTTTATTGTGGATTTGCCCTTTCGTCAGGTTGATGTTAGGTTTGGCAACACTCTTTCTGGTGCTCTTTCGAGGTTGTTTAGTCTAGAGCGACGTTTTTCTCGTGATGAAAACCTGCGTACAGAGTACTGTAGGTTTATGAAAGTGTACGAAGAATTAGGCCACATGGAGCGAATTCCATGCGAGGAAGTGGAACCTACATCTGCAAAAACCCTTTATTTGCCTCATCATGCTGTCGTCACAACTAAGATGAGAGTTGTTTTTAACGGTTCGCATATTGATTGCACTGGTCTCAGTTTAAATGATGTTACTATGATCAATGATGGAAGAATTGACTGATGGAAGAATTTATTTGAATTCGTTAAATACTAACGGTACATTCTTAAATAAAATTAAAACTAACAATATATTCATAAATTGATACATACATATTTCTTATATCTACGAGTATATTATAAATATTGGATAAAAAATCTATTTTTAAAACAGTGAGATTTAACATTATCATTAGTGGATTTTAATATGGCATAGTTCTTATTAAATATATTTATCAAGAGATTGAGAGGGCTATTGGCGCCGTAGTTGGATCTACTGAAAATGTTACACAGAGGCAATTGCCTTCTTAAACTGGAACGACTAAAATTAAAATTAATACGACAAAGGGCTGATGGGGCTGTAATTGATCCATTAATTAACCGCACAATAAAACAGAATTGTAGGTACTCACGATGACTTAAAAGGGATGGAAGTTTTATTAGTTGAAGTCTTTGAGAGTAAGGTGGCAAAACGATTCTATCTAACCATGGAAGAAAACGCAAACAAAATCTCAAAAATCTTTTTTGAATACTCTCTATTCTGTTGATATGAACAGCGTAGTAAGGGGCCCATACGATGCACCCATATTCGAGAATTGATCTCACAAAAGAGACATAAAGAGTCTTTAGGACATAAGGATCACGAAATTCGCGAGCAAACCTTTTAATGAAACCAAGTGTCATGTTAGCTTTTTTAATTATGTAATTGTAGTGATCAGTAAAGGAAAGCTTAGAGTCTAACACTACTCCAAGGTCCGTAAAGCTTGACAAGTTACACAAGAGCGACGTATTCAACATATAATTATAAGAAAATACATTATGTTTGCGTGTAAAACACATGGTTTTACACTTGTCGATATTTAAAAACAGACTATTTGTATTGCACCAGTTCCAAAATCTATTAAGATCGTCTTGAAGAAGTTCACAATCAACAGTTGAGTCAATTTTTCGAAAAATTTTCACGTCATCGGCATAAATTAAAGACATAGAGTTTACTAAAACGGAAGGAAGATCATTAATAAATAACACAAATAATAACGGACCAAGGTGACTGCGCTGTGGCACACCTGAATTGACTCGAAAACATTTAGAACGTTCAGTTTTAAAAACAACACTATATAATCTATCTTTTAGATATGAGGATATCCACAAAACAAAACGATCATTTAGTCCAATAGTATGTAGTTTGTGGAGCAGTATATTATGATTTAATTTGTCGAATGCCTTACTAAAGTCAGTAAAAACACAATCTACTTGTTGAAATTTTTCGAATGAATCAATACAGAAAGTCGTGAATTGTAATAAATTTGTGACCGTAGATTTTTGTTTTACGAAACCATGTTGGTTTTCACATATAACAGAGGTGCAATGAAAAGACAATACATCACAGACAATAGATTCAAACAGTTTAGGAATGACGGACAGTTTAGCGATAGGTCTGTAGTTTGATACTAAGTTTTTCTTGCCTTTCTTGTGAATCGGAGTAAGAAATGCAGTTTTCCATAGATCTGGAAACCTAGAGCTACTTATTGACTGGTTGAACAGCACAAACAATGGGTACGACATATATATTGCACATTTTTTTAACATGAATGAAGGCAAGCCATCAGGACCAGGACTAAAACTTTCATCTAACTTTTCTATGTAGTCAAGTATAGTTGCTTCGGAGATAGTAAAGTTAATTGAATTAAAGTGTGGAAATTGGTCAATATTAAAATTTGGAGTTGTGTTAGAATCAATATCAGAAGTATTTTTAAAAGCACTTTGAAAGTATTCGGCGAACATGTTTGCTATGACTTCTGGTGAGTGGCTAGTTGAATTAATATAGCTCATGTTGGCTGGGTACCCGTCACATTTTCTTTTAGAATTAACGTACTTCCAGAAGTTATAAGGATTAGATTTAAGTCCGTTTTCTGTTTTATGTATGAAATTTGAATAGAGAAAATTAGAGTAGTTAATGAATTCATCTTTTAGTTTAATGTAATTATCAAGAGCTTCATCAGTCCTGTATCGATTAAACCTTAACCAAGCCTTATTTCTTTTATTCTTAAGTGTTTTTATCTGAAGATCAAACCATGGTGGGCTGTTGTTAAAGACTCGTATTTTGCGCAAAGGAACAGTTTCTAAAAAGCAGTCAAATAGTATTTCATAGAAACGTAAAATCATCTTGTCAAGATCCATATTAAGAAACAACATATTCCAGTTAAGACTATCAAGTAAGTTGTACAATTGTGTAAAATTAAATTTTTTAAAATTGAATTCATGCTGATCCTTACAAATATCAGATAAGCAACAAATATTTAAGCTAAGTGAAATAGATAAAGTAGGATGGTGACGATCTTCCTCTACAAGCTTCGTATCACATAAAAATACATCAGCATCAGAGTTAATGACATCAGAAAAATATACCAAGTCCAAGGTCTTACCAAATTGGTTTTTGATGCCGTTTAATTGATTAAGTCCAAGGGAGGCCATTCCATCGATCACAAGGAATTCGTTATCACTTGTCGCGTTGACGGGTAGAAATACATCACATTCAGTTGATTTAGTCCATCTCAGGTTGGGTAGATTGAAATCTCCGATTACTATGAACTCATCTGTATCATCAATTTGTTCATGAATAGTTTCCAGGCAGTCAATAATCTTAGTATAAGTATCGTAGTTTGAAGAAGGTGGAATGTAACAGGCAACAACATATATATGACCAGACTGAATTTTTATTTTCACGCACAGAATTTCCAAGTTGGAATCCAAAAAATCGTTGACTAGACTACATAAAAGATGGTTACGAACAGCTATCAACAAGCCTCCGCCAACGGTTGTTGTAGTAGAATCTGAATGGCGATCACGGCGGAAAATTTGAAAGCTGGGATCAAATATCTCTGCGTCCAGAAAAGATGAATTTAACCAAGTTTCTGTGAGAATAATAACATCGTGGGGAGTATTGTTAATATTCATATAGACCTTATTGGTCTTTGTCCGAAGTCCATTTACATTTTGGTAATACATTAGTAATTGTTGTAGCTGCTCTGATTGAGGAATGGCATTGTCAGGTGTTGTGGAAAATGGTGAGAAGTTTTCCTCGACGATCTGTTTTGAAACTCATGTAGAATGATTCCATTTGGCCAAAACGACGGCGAGTTCAGTAAATAGAAAACTGAGTCAGGTACTTTTATCTTAAACGAAGAGTATTTTGAATAGTTACGATGAAGCATTTTCTCGACTAGTATTGAACGTAATGTACCAATTTTAGATTTAATAAAAATTTTTATGTCTAGAGCATTCGTTGCTGGTTCAAGTTTCGAGATAAAGATTGTTTTTTGACCTTCCACAATTTTTAATCCAGATTCCAAAGGCGAAGTAAAATAATTTTGTAATATCGTCGATAAGTTAGAAGGTGTTTGGACGGGGAGAGAAAGTGGACGATTAGAATGATGGTCAGTTATAGGTGATGTTAAGTTTGTTGATGTTGACGCTGTAGGCTCCTCCGAGGGGAAAGGTGATTCAGTATTAAGTTGAACGGATTCAACTAAAGGTTGATTCATTGCAGCTGATTGTTGAGTTGAAGCGCGTTGGGTCGGTGAAGCAGGAAGAGGAGTTGGTGTCTCAGAAGATGAAGCAAGCACAGGTGGGGTATCAAGACCGGAATTATTATTTTTTTTTTTTGAAGGGATTGGTAATGTTAGATCGAGTTCACCGCCTTTGCGTTTTTGAGATTGGATATCACCAGGGGCATTTTGAAATTTAAGTGCACTTCTCGTTTGCTTACGTTTTAAAATTGGGTTATTAGAGATAACTTCAATTGTGTCACTAAGTAAAAGTAATTGATTTTGAAGTTTATCTATCATTTTTGTATTGTAGAGAACGTCACGAATAATGTTAGATTGCGCAAAAGGATCACACTCATCACAAAAGAAGTAAAACGGTTTGGATTTGTTGAATAGTTTAATTGAACTGAAAGGGGCACCAATACAATTAACATGAAATGTTTTATGGCAATTACCATGGCACATGATTGAATCAATCATAAAGTCGCAGATTTTTAAGCATTTCCCACATTCAGACATTATGTTAACTTTTGAATAGTAAATTTAAGTTTTAAGTGTTTGAAAAAAAAGGACTATACTGTTAACAAGATTGAAAACTTGAAGTATGCAGTACCTCCTAAAAGTATGCAACAAATATTTAACAGAACCGACACTGGTAGTCTATTGTTACCTAGACTTGAATGACAGGTAAGAGAATGATTTTACTAAGTGTATTTATGTTTTAGTAAAACATTAAAAAAATCACTTATCACTGCATAAAAAGCCGATATTAATGTTTTAAAATACGAACAAACGGTTTACCAGTCAAACGAAATAATTAACACAAATTAACAATAACTATAAACTTGTGATAAACGAAAAATATACGGAGACGAAATGCACAGTGCTACAGTAAAACAGTGTTCCCACTTCACATCGGACCTCCTCTGCAGAAAAACTTGCTGAACGTGTACATGCAGTTTCGGTTGTACCGGTACGTTTTTTGCGCTGACATTGTAAAAATTTTTCGGCAGATTTGGATCAGTCCCAAAGACCGCGATTTTCAACGAATCGTTTGGAGAGAGTTCCCATCTGATCCTATTGCTCATTTTCGGCTCCGTACTGTAACCTATGGTACCACTCCTGCACCCTTTTTGGCCATAAGAGTCCTTAGGCAGTTAGCCAACGAATATCGTGACCAGTTTCCCGAGGCTGCCTATGCGATTCTTCACAATGCTTATGTCGATGACTTTGCTGCTGGTTCGGATTCTTTGTCTGGAGTTGAAGGAACAATTAGTAGGGCTTCTGTCTTGTGGTGGTTTGGAATTGAGCAAATGGGTGTCTAACTGTTGGGAAAATCTTAGAACCACAGATGAGGATCAGAGTGTTTCGTTGGACCCAGATACTGAATGGAAAAAGGTGCTGGGAATACTATGTAATCCGTACCACGATATCTTCACCTTTAAGATTGCTTTGGAAGATTCGTCAGCGCCTACCAAAAGGAATTTGCTTTCAGAAGTTTCGAAAATTTTTGATCCTATGGGGTTTCTGGCACCTTCCACTATTCTTTTTAAGATTTTGTTCCAAGAGCTTTGGTTGCATAAGAATAAGATTGATTGGGATGACCCATTACCCTTTGAGATTGCGGACAAATGGATTGCCTACCGGCAGGAGCTGAAGCATTTTGGAGGACTTAGAATCCCTAGAAGGTACACTTCAGATGCAAAGAGATTTGATTTACTTGGCTTCTCTGATGCTTCTGAAAAGGCATACTCGGCTGTGGTTTACGCGCGTAGTGTGTCAGAAGATGGTTGCGTTGATGTTCACTTTGTGACTGCGAAAACTCGCGTAGCCCCGGTAAAATAGATTTCAGTTCCCCGCCTTGAGCTCTGTGGCGCTCTTCTACTTAGTCGGCTGATGAAATTGGTTTGCTCATCGTTGGATGTAACCCCCGGAAATCTCTACGCCTTTACTGACTCCACCATAGTTTTGGCCTGGCTTTCTTCTCTCCCTCGCAGATGGAACACCTTCGTGGCTAATCGCACTGCTGAGATTTTGGATAACCTACCTCGATCGGTTTGGAATCACGTTCGCTTGGAGGAGAATCCAGCGGATAGTGCTTCGAGAGTAGTGGAACCGAGTAAGTTGCTGACTTTGGACTTGTGGTGGAAAGGCCCCGCTTGGATTTCATCAGAACCTAGCCAATAGCCGGCTGTGGCCGTCAAGGAAATTGAAAATTCACCCGAGTAAAAGAAACGCCAAGTGGCAGTGCCGGAAACGCATTTCCTTGGTGTGCTGATACCCAAAATATCTTCTTGGACGCGGCTTATTCGTGTTGTTGCCTACGTCCTTCGGTTTGCAAGGAAGAGGAAAGATACGCCTAAAAGACGCTATTTTGGATACTTGTGCTTTGCTGAGCTCCGTTTGTCGAAAGAAACCTGTCTTAAGTTTTGTCAAAATGAATTTAGTGATGAAATTCAGATGTTGAAGTTGCATAACCAGTTGTCCCTTAAATTAAAATTATCTTCACTATCTCCTTTTCTTGATGAAGTAGGTTTGTTGCGAGTTGGGGGACGGATTTCCAATGCTCCGAATGTTCCCTTTGGCATTAAACATCCCATAATCCTACCAAAAAATCATCGTGTTTCGCTGCTTATCCTTTCAGATGCTCATGTGAAGTTCCTACATGCTGGTGTTTCGGACCTATTTTCGGTGGTTCGCCAGGAGTACTGGATAGTTGGAGCCAGGAACATGATACGCAAGGTGGTTCATGAGTGCCTTCATTGTTTTCGGTTGCGGTCATCTACCTCCTCACAGCTAATGGGAAATTTGCCGTCGTCCCGTCTCTCGCCCTCATTTGCATTCGACCAAACCGGATGCGATTATGCGGGGCCAATTACGCTTCGAGCTTCGAAACTTCGCAATGCAAAGCTCCTTAAGGGATACTTTGCACTTTTTGTATGTATGGCTACCAAAGCGTTGTACTTAGAAGTGGTAAGTGATCTTTCGACCGATGCCTTTATTGCTGCCTTGCGGAGATTCATCGCCAGACGTGGGAAGTGTAGTGTCATCCATTCTGATAATGGCACCAACTTTCAAGGAGCTGCTAGAAAACTGTCTGAATTCCACGAGCTGGTTCGATCTTCAAAACACAACGAATTGGTGTCTACAACATTAGCAGCAGAGCATATTAGATGGGAGTTTATACCGCCCCTTGCCCCTAATTTTGGAGGCCTGTGGAAAGCGGGCGTAAATGTGTTAAGCAGCATCTTCGTCGTATTGTTGGCAACAACCTTCTAACGTTTGAGGAAATGCCTCCTTCCCAATGGGCTTTGGGCCGTGTCGAAGAGCTTCACCCCGGCAAGGATGGACACATTCGTGTGGTTACACTGCGCACCAAGAGCGGGCTATTCAAGCGACCCATAACTAAGTTGGCGGTGCGGTGAAGAAGTAGGTTCGGTTATTTTTGAATACCTTGGCAACAAAAAGTCGTAGAGCCATACGGTTTTGAATGTTGGATTACAGATTAATAGAAGCATTGAATTCTGAGAACAAAAATTATACTTAATTACGTAAAATTTTGAAAAAAATTAGTTTTAAGATTATTTTTTCAAATTTTTTTTCAAAATTATGAGTGAAAATTTATATTTTTTAAACTATTCGTTAAAACAATTTAATTAAAAAACAAAATGAAAGAAGAAGAAATTGCCCCTCCCGGCTACACGGGGGGGAATAGACCCCCTCCCATACGATTTTTTTCTTGTCTCAACTCAACCTACACCCTCTAGCTTTTTGGCACAACGCTCGTAAATTACCCTGTATAGCTTTTCCTTATAGGTTTTTGTTACGAGCGCAGATGGTCAGTTTGGTGGTGATACGTATGTTTATACATTTGTTTGTGATGCATATGCATAATCATAATCTATTCCTCCACAGCACAAGCACTATCTATGCCTTCTATACATGATCAGTTGCTAGGGTTAGCGGATTTGCACCTACGGTGCTTTTGCTTTCCTATGCAATCTCTATGAATGTTCTTTGCCTATACATAAGCTATGTACACTTGTGCTGTGGAGTGAAAACGGGAATTATGTTTTTGCCCTTCAATATTTTTTCATGGTCAGTGCGTCGATTGCTAAATTCGTTCTCTTTTGAAAGCAACCAAACCACCAACCGAACAACATCTCGCGCTTTTAACATCAGCCGTTTGCCTTTGGAATTTTTTTTCAATTTGTTTATTGGCTTGATCGGAATAATTAATTGTAACTAATAAAACTACAAATATTTTGGAAGTTCGAGTTTTATTTAATTTGAAGTTTTAAATTATTCTCGATCACTAGTATTTGTACATAAATGCCGTTTTCTATCCCCGCTGTGTATATTGCGTTTGGTAGGGATTCTATAGACTTCCCTCCGACGGGTCGGCTGTCCCCTCGGTGGGTTGTTCGTTTCCCAATACCCTAAAGATGGGGTAGTTTATTCGCTGCCCATTTTCCCTGTTATTACGGGATTGGTAATTCGTTTGACAGTTGTTGTTTGGTACATGGGTTCTAGTGGGTAAATTAGCTTGAGGTTGATGTCCCTGTTGGCTGTAATCCATTTGGTTACCTTGTCTGTAGTTGTTATGCGTATCTTTAAACTATTATGAATAATTATTTTCAAATCTCTGTAACTGCATATCAGCATAATTTTATCTTGCTTATTGCAAGCCAGAATCCACTTCAGATCCGTTATTGATACCTGATACTTGCAAATTCGTTTATCTTTCTTTCTGTGTGGCCACCAAAACGTGTCACATAAAATTCCTCTAATTTATTGTCACGATAAAAAACTATGCATAGCACTTCAATAAAATATAAACTCAGCACTTAATGCATCTCATATCGTATGAGATTATGTATCATATTTTGTGCCATAGAATTTTTAGAACGATAAGTTAGTCTTAAGAAAGATTCAATAATAAACGGTTGGCTTAAGGAAATTTTAAGTCTTTTTATTTTTATACGGCATAACAAAAATTAGTGGCAGCGGTGAAATTGGTAAAAAAAACCATACCCGAAAAACAAACGTTAGTGAAGTTTTTTTTTATTACGAGACGATTTCTTAACTCCTCAGTCATTAATTCGTGTATGTAAAAATAAAATGCACGACTGGGTCGCACGAACTTGCTCTTATGATAAGCAATTGCGTAGTGGCTGCATATATGGATATTAAACAAAATTAAATAATTTCGAAAATTTTTTTATTTTGTAAATTAGTTTAAGAGTTTTCTTGGAAAAACTAAGTATGCAATAAAATTTCAAAGCTATACGTCAATCTAGGAAAAAAAAATATTGAAAATCGTTGGACCAGTTTTTTTTTTAAAAGGTTATTTTTGAAAAACTTTTTCAAAAAATATTTTGAAATTTATTTGAGTATGCAAATATATGGCAATCTGTAGTTTACATTTGAAAAATAATTTAAAAAAAAAATCAATGTACCCGTTTCCAACATATTTCGAAAACCAAAATTTTTTTTGAAAAAATTATAAAAAATCAAAAAAAAAAGTTTTTGAAAATTTTGAAATGCCATATTAATAAAATTATGAATGACTTCCTGTGGCCAAAATTTTATTGAAATCGAATGTATAGTTTACGAGAAAATTTGATTTGAAAATACTGGTTCTATGAGAGGTACCGTTATTAGACAAATTTTGAAAAAAAATTTCAAACCAAAAGATAGATTGTCTTGCAAAAATAGTATTCTGAAAGTCTTATCAAAATCGTTAGAGCCGTTTTTGAGAAAATCAATTTTTGTCTTCAAGATTGTATGGCAGGTGCCGTTATTTTTGGACCTAGAGCAAAAATAAATAAAGTGCACGACTGGGTCGTACGAACTTGCTCTAATGTGTTCAAATGGTCTTGGGGCTTGAGATTTTCGGAAAAAGGCATTAAAAAATCATATGAAATTTTATTAATCACTTAAAAATCAATAGTTAAAACGTTTTTTGGAGAAAATGAAGTAGGCCATCAGATTTCTTTTGCTTTTTCAAAATTTAAGGAAATTTTTTTTCAAAAGTGTTCGACCAGTTTTTTCAAAAAACGGTTTTTTTTGAAAAACTTTTCCAAAATATATACCAAATTTTTTTTGAGTATGCCAACTTCTAGAACTTTGTTTTTATCAGAAAAATAAAATTACAAAAAAATTGATTAAACCGTTTTTGGAAAAAACAAAAAATAAAAAAAAAATTTAAAACTTTTTTAAAAAACTCAACAAAACTTTTTTTTGAAAAATTAAAGATTTTTTATTATTTCGTTTGTCATAGGGCTTCTACATTAAAAATTTCATCGGAATTCGTCCTGTGGCTTACGAGAAAATCGGATTTCAAAAAACCGGTCCTATGGGAGGTACCGTTATAAGACTTTTCCTGAAAAATTTATTCCAACCAAAACATTAAGTTTGCGGAGAAAACATCATTCAGAAAGTTTTATCAAAATCGTAGGAGCTGTTTTCGAGAAAAATTGAATTTTCACTAAAAGTCGTATGGCAGGTACCGTTAGTTTTAAAGCTAGAATGCTAATTCCAAAAACCCCTCTGTAGGACGTCATAATAATACTATCTACCAAGTTTGAAGCAAATCGGTCCAGCCCTTTAGGCTGTAGGTACCGATACAGACGGACGGACAGACAGACAGACAGACAGACAGACAGACAGAATTGTCGGACCCACTTTTTTAGGCTTCTCTACCATCGTAATGTTATGTTTGATTGTCCAAAAAAAAAAATTTTTTTTACGAATGCATAACTTGCCTTATAGTACCTATAATCGCAAGTAAAATACATACAACATACAAAAAAAAATATCTTTTTTTCGAGATACAACTCTAAAACCTTAAGGTGTGTCACAAATTCGAAAACAAAAGTTTGTGCCATGAACTAAAAAAAAACCGTACAAAAACATTAATAAGTTCAAAATCGTACCTACCTACCTACAAAAAAAAAAAAAAAAAAAAGTGAAAATTAAAAAAAAAAAAGACTTTTCGTCATCATTGAAGAAGCAGATTAATTCATCCTTTAAAAAAAAAATCATTACAAAGAAGAAGACAAGAGAGGGCACCCAATGAAAAACATCAACAACGATGGAATTTCTTATGTAAGTTTGCTTAAGTTTGTTGTGAAATTCATATGAAAATGTCAGATCATACTGAACAAGAAGAAAAAAAAGATCTAACTAAAGAACAAATAGAACAAGAAAATAAATTCAAACAATTGTAAAACGAAAAAGTGACATTAGAAAAAAATAGTAAATATCTGGTCAATAAGGCCATTAAAATTATGCAAGTAATTCAAGAAGCTCAGGACGAAATATTTAGTGCTAGGTTTGAATAAAATAATAATTGTGTTTTTTTTTCCTTGTTTGCTTTTGTTTGTGTCTGTATATTGGCATGATGGATTCCACAAGTTCTCAAGGTGAGGTCAGTTTTAGTGAAGAAATACTAGACTCCCAATTCCAATGTGTTGGGGTTCGAACAGGAAATATATGTAGCATGAAAGTTTTCCAGATTGTCCAAAATAAAAAAAATTCAGAATATAGTGAAGATAGCGAAGATTATTTAGTTTATTTTAAAAACGAAATTTATTCAAGGCAGACTTTTTTAATTCTTTTAGAGGAAGAACACAAGATTGACAACGAAACCAAAATTTTACAAACAGCATTACAAAAATTAAGATTAGCAGATTTAGGTAATAAAATCGGTGCTATTTCTAAATCACGGAAAAGTAACGAAAGTACAAGTGAACTAAACAATAAAGAAAGGCAGGAAAATAATAAAGAAAGGCAGGAAAGTAACGGAATAAATCTCAGTGATTTGATAAAAATAATTCCGCATTTTAATAGTGATACAATGAAGGCTCATAATTTTATTCAAAATTGTGACAACGCGATGAAAGTAGCATCTTCCTCACAAAAAGTGTTACTTCTGGCGGTAATTAAAAGTAGAATTTCTGGAAGTGCAGAAATTTTACTCATGAACAAAAAAATCAATAGTTGGGTAGAACTCAAGTATGAATTAAATAGGGCATTCAGAGAAACTCATTCGAGTTTGCAACTGCACCTAGAGATGACGAGACTTCGTCAAAATTTTAATGAAACGGTTATTCAATTCACACAAAGATGTGAAACCTTGACAAGACGAAGAGTTCAAGCACTTTATGTAAAAAATTCCGAAGACCCAACATATGATGGACAAATGATGGGCATTGAAAGAGATATGCTTAACGCATTTATATCTGGATTAAAGCGAGAAATAGGTACTTTTGTTAACACCCAACGCCCTAAAACTCTTTCTGAAGCTAGTCAACTAGCGATGGAGGAAGAAATCCGTTTAGGGTAATATAATAGTAAATTGAGGGAAACAAATATAAATAGAGACTATACGAATAGGAATTTGATAAAAATTAACCACACTTCTGTTAAATGTTGTGGACGTTTGGGCCATATGTCCAAAGAATGTTTCCGAAACAAGAGTCATAAATCAACTAATCAAAACTTTAATTCAAAAAATTTGAATAAGAATTATGATCATCAAAAGTCATATTCAAATAATAGGGATCATAACAAGCACCAAAATCCATTTAAAGAACAGGATTTACAAAAAAAATACAATGAACCCAAAAGTTCACAAAATTTTCGAAAAAACGAATAGTTAATGGGGCATCTATTTCGTCAGTAATGATAGGAAGTCCTCACGTAGAAATGATTTATAAGAATAAGTCTTATAATATATTAATTGATACGGGAGCAGGAGGGTCATTATTAAAACAAAGCTGTATTTTTGAAAACGATTTGTGTCCATATGTAACGATAACTTTAAAAGGAATTGGTAAATTTAATAGAAACAGTATAGGTACTGCGCAAATAGGCATCGAATTGACGAAAGGTATTGTTAATGAGTTTAATTTTCATATTATAACTAAAGATGTCCTCAGTTATTAATACGGAATTATAGGATATCCTACAGTATTTTTAATTCATAATAAATTGTAATATACAAAAACTCGTGAATGAAAACGAATGTGTAAATTTATTATCCAAAGATGAAAAAACAAATATATTAGAATGTTCAAATGGTATAGGCCAACAGATTGAAGAATATTCTTATTCCTCAAGCGCACCTATTAAGTCACTGGCTTCTAGTAGTATAGGTGATAAAAGTGAAACATTAGTTGTGTCAAACAAGCCAACAGATTGAGGAAAATAACTCCTCAAGCGCGCCTATAAAGTCAATGTCATATACCAATTGTGAATCTCTTAATGAAGAAAGTTATATGAGTATTAAAATGATTGAAAAATTGGGAACGGTACGAAATCCCGATTTACAAAATCCCGAATGCAAGAAATCCCGACTATTTTCGGGGACAACAACGACATAATCCCGAAAACCAAAATCCCGAATACAAAAATCCCGAATACAAAAATCCAGACCGACATAACCCCGATTTTCAAAAAAATCCCGACTGACCGATTTGAAAATCCCGAATGTCAGTACTTTTTAGTACTTTTAAGAACTTTTTAATTTTACACTATTTAGAGAAATCTTGTTTATATTTAGTTCGTTCTGGTTGATTCTCATGTTTATACCCTATTCCATAGAACGGGTATATTGTATTTGGTGTGGAGTTTGTAACATAGAGAAATAATACCGTTAGGTATAGAAAAGTATATATATTCTGACTCAGAATCAAAAGCCTAGTCGATTCAGCCATGTCCGTCCGTCCGTCCGTCCGTCCGTCCGTCCGTCCGTCCGTATGTATACTCTCTAGAGGTCGCAATTTTTGAGCTAGAAAGCTGAAATTTGGTATGTATAATCTTTGGTTCAAGAGTAAGGCTAAGTTCTTGAACCGGCAAAATCCGCCCACAAACACGCCCACAATCGCCATTTTTGTTGAACAACCTCAATTTGGTAAAATTAAATTATGTTTTTTGTACAGTTACGATAAAAGCATTACGCTTGCAATCACCACATTCAACCATGTAAATCCCTGACTTACTCAAAGTTGTTGTTTTGTCCTTTGTAGAACCAAGTAAATTCATTAATTTTTTGTCATTTTTATAGACCACATCCATTTCATGGTTCTTAAACACTTGTTTTAATTTATTTGTTATAGACGGTTCAAAGGACAATGCTACTCTTTTAGTAGAAAAAACGTTGGAAATTTTAAATAACCAATTTAAAACAATAAAATTCACTTATGAAGTTGAAGTAGAAAGAAAAATCGCGTTTCTTGATTTAGAAGTGCAATATAAAAATGAAAAAGTTGAATTTGGTGTATTTCATAAACCAACAAGCACTATGAGAACCATTACTAGTGATTCTTTTTGCCCAAGACAACATAAATTAGCCGCATATCACTCAATGGTTCATAGATTATGCCGTTTACCCCTGTCAGTATCCAATTATAAAAAAGAATACGATTATATAAAAGCAACTGCGTGTGTAAATGGTTTCAGTGAACAAATGATTGATAAACTAATCTATAAACATACGCGGAAAGTAAAAAACTTCAACATGACAACCTTTTTCTCACAAGTAGAACCAAATAAAAATAAAAGAGTAGCATTGTCCTTTGAACCGTCTATAACAAATAAATTAAAACAAGTGTTTAAGAACCATGAAATGGATGTGGTCTATAAAAATGACAAAAAATTAATGAATTTACTTGGTTCTACAAAGGACAAAACAACAACTTTGAGTAAGTCAGGGATTTACATGGTTGAATGTGGTGATTGCAAACGTAAATACTATGGCCAAACAAAACGAAGCATAGAGACAAGATTCAAAGAACACATGAATTGTGTCCGTCTCAATCAGCCACAAAAATCTGCGATTGCGTCACACATTTTAAATGATGATCATAACAACATAAACATCGAAAATGTAACCCTACTAAAACAAGTAAATGACCATAGACGATTGGATGCATTTGAATCGTTTTACATACAAAAAGACACAAATGCACTAAATTTAGACAACGGTAATATTGAGTCTTGCCTGCTTAATATAATGTGCCAAAGACAAAATTAAAAGAAGAGAAAAGTACCGCTTTCAATGTTGATGCTACACAACTAAGCTTAGTCGCGATTGCTGATGATGGAGTGCATACGCTCTGAAATGCATTCAGGTTAGTTACGTGTTTGTTTATTTCGTTTTGCGTTAAATGTAGTGTTTTTTGTAAAATTAAATTTAACAAATGTGTATCGACTCAATGAAGTCAAAATAAGGTGTGATTAATTATATTAATACAATTTATCGGACTTCATGCCGTTCAACGTCGAACTGTTATTAAATATGACAACCAAATCAAAGTTGAACACTTACTCTCGACTAAAATTAAAAGTCGCAACAACAATTGAAGACATTTCTTTTCTTCGGGCATGTAAAAGACATAAAGTGCATCCAAAATTTATAAAGATCAGTGCTGCGGTAGAAAATTATAGATCTAAAAGTGTAATTAAAAAAGCAGAAAATATGTGGCTTAATTTGGAAGTGAAACACAAATACAAAGAGTTAGCGGATTGTGAATTAAAATTATATAATCTGCATCTTGAAATTACAAGAACATTAAACGAAAATGAGTTTGAGAAGTGGCTGAGTTTTGATAGAGCGGTTATGGTGAGAAAAGAAAATGAGGTTGAAAGGAAGAAACACACGTTAAATAAAAAACTAAATCATTTAATTGAAAAAATTCCGTGCGTTAAAACAGAGCCTAAATTTATTCAAGATTTTATTGTCAACGAATCCGACGAGAATTTTAGTGATGAAGAGTTGAATTTGTTAAACAAAGGTCTTAAATTTACACCAACTCCATACAAAAGTGATATTTTAGACGTGGTTGTTGATATTGAAACAATATTAAAGTATAAAGTGCCTTCAACTCAAAATGATATTCGCCGTACTGCTTCCATTGTAATAAATGCTAATGTCAACTCAATCCAAAAATCAGAAAAAGCTAAATTACAGAAACAAACGGTGGAAAAATTAAGAAAGAAAGATGTAGTTTATATAAAAGCGGATAAAAGTAATCAAGTTGTCATTTTAGATAAAATAGATTATGAACAACGTGTGTTTCAATTGATCTCCGAGTGCGGGTATAAAGAAATTCAAAAAAATCCAGTTAAAAGAATGGTAAGAGAAGTCGACTCCTTACGACAAAAAATTGGAAGTGTTTTTAGTATTCGTTTGAGTAGATCATTAATTGTTTCGAACCCAAGTTTGCCTAAAATGTATGCGCTACCAAAAACACATAAACAAGGAAAAAAGATGCGTCCAATCGTCTCCAATATTAATGCTCCAACTTATGAATTAGCTAAATGGTTAGTCAATGAAGTGAAAAAATTACCGAAATTGGAAAGCTTGTCGGTAAAAAATTCGTTTGAGTTTGTGGATAAAATCAAAGATTTAGTGCTACAAAAAGAGGAAATAATGGTTAGCTTTGACGTGTCATCATTATTTCCTAATATCCCGGTGAACATCGCGTTAGATGAATTTAGAAAATATTTTAATAAAATAGAAATCGAAAATGAGAAAAAAGAAGTTTATTTTGAAACGGCAAAACTTTGCATGAAACAAAACTTTTTTCAATTCCGGCAAAAAATATTTAGTGTTGAGTTTGGCACCAATATGGGCAACCCGCTCAGCCCTCTGATATCGGAACTCTTCATGTCGGCTTTTGAAATTAGTTTAAAAGATAAAAACCTTCTTCCGCGAGTTTGGCATCGCTATGTTGATGATGTGTTTTCCGTAGTGCATAAAGACCAAGTAGAAAAAACGTTGGAAATTTTAAATAACCAATTTAAAACAATAAAATTCACTTATGAAGTTGAAGTAGAAAGAAAAATCGCGTTTCTTGATTTAGAAGTGCAATATAAAAATGAAAAAGTTGAATTTGGTGTATTTCATAAACCAACAAGCACTATGAGAACCATTACTAGTGATTCTTTTTGCCCAAGACAACATAAATTTACCGCATATCACTCAATGGTTCATAGATTATGCCGTTTACCCCTGTCAGTATCCAATTATAAAAAAGAATACGATTATATAAAAACAACTGCGTGTGTAAATGGTTTCAGTGAACAAATGATTGATAAACTAATCTATAAACATACGCGGAAAGTAAAAAACTTCAACATGACAACCTTTTTCTCACAAGTAGAACCAAATAAAAATAAAAGAGTAGCATTGTCCTTTGAACCGTCTATAACAAATAAATTAAAACAAGTGTTTAAGAACCATGAAATGGATGTGGTCTATAAAAATGACAAAAAATTAATGAATTTACTTGGTTCTACAAAGGACAAAACAACAACTTTGAGTAAGTCAGGGATTTACATGGTTGAATGTGGTGATTGCAAACGTAAATACTATGGCCAAACAAAACGAAGCATAGAGACAAGATTCAAAGAACACATGAATTGTGTCCGTCTCAATCAGCCACAAAAATCTGCGATTGCGTCACACATTTTAAATGATTATCATAACAACATAAACATCGAAAATGTAACCCTACTAAAACAAGTAAATGACCATAGACGATTGGATGCATTTGAATCGTTTTACATACAAAAAGACACAAATGCACTAAATTTAGACAACGGTAATATTGAGTCTTGCCTGCTTAATATAATGTGCCAAAGACAAAATTAAAAGAAGAGAAAAGTACCGCTTTCAATGTTGATGCTACACAACTAAGCTTAGTCGCGATTGCTGATGATGGAGTGCATACGCTCTGAAATGCATTCAGGTTAGTTACGTGTTTGTTTATTTCGTTTTGCGTTAAATGTAGTGTTTTTTGTAAAATTAAATTTAACAAATGTGTATCGACTCAATGAAGTCAAAATAAGGTGTGATTAATTATATTAATACAATTTATCGGACTTCATGCCGTTCAACGTCGAACTGTTATTAAATATGACAACGAAATCAAAGTTGAACACTTACTCTCGACTAAAATTAAAAGTCGCAACAACAATTGAAGACATTTCTTTTCTTCGGGCATGTAAAAGACATAAAGTGCATCCAAAATTTATAAAGATCAGTGCTGCGGTAGAAAATTATAGATCTAAAAGTGTAATTAAAAAAGCAGAAAATATGTGGCTTAATTTGGAAGTGAAACACAAATACAAAGAGTTAGCGGATTGTGAATTAAAATTATATAATCTGCATCTTGAAATTACAAGAACATTAAACGAAAATGAGTTTGAGAAGTGGCTGAGTTTTGATAGAGCGGTTATGGTGAGAAAAGAAAATGAGGTTGAAAGGAAGAAACACACGTTAAATAAAAAACTAAATCATTTAATTGAAAAAATTCCGTGCGTTAAAACAGAGCCTAAATTTATTCAAGATTTTATTGTCAACGAATCCGACGAGAATTTTAGTGATGAAGAGTTGAATTTGTTAAACAAAGGTCTTAAATTTACACCAACTCCATACAAAAGTGATATTTTAGACGTGGTTGTTGATATTGAAACAATATTAAAGTATAAAGTGCCTTCAACTCAAAATGATATTCGCCGTACTGCTTCCATTGTAATAAATGCTAATGTCAACTCAATCCAAAAATCAGAAAAAGCTAAATTACAGAAACAAACGGTGGAAAAATTAAGAAAGAAAGATGTAGTTTATATAAAAGCGGATAAAAGTAATCAAGTTGTCATTTTAGATAAAATAGATTATGAACAACGTGTGTTTCAATTGATCTCCGAGTGCGGGTATAAAGAAATTCAAAAAAATCCAGTTAAAAGAATGGTAAGAGAAGTCGACTCCTTACGACAAAAAATTGGAAGTGTTTTTAGTATTCGTTTGAGTAGATCATTAATTGTTTCGAACCCAAGTTTGCCTAAAATGTATGCGCTACCAAAAACACATAAACAAGGAAAAAAGATGCGTCCAATCGTCTCCAATATTAATGCTCCAACTTATGAATTAGCTAAATGGTTAGTCAATGAAGTGAAAAAATTACCGAAATTGGAAAGCTTGTCGGTAAAAAATTCGTTTGAGTTTGTGGATAAAATCAAAGATTTAGTGCTACAAAAAGAGGAAATAATGGTTAGCTTTGACGTGTCATCATTATTTCCTAATATCCCGGTGAACATCGCGTTAGATGAATTTAGAAAATATTTTAATAAAATAGAAATCGAAAATGAGAAAAAAGAAGTTTATTTTGAAACGGCAAAACTTTGCATGAAACAAAACTTTTTTCAATTCCGGCAAAAAATATTTAGTGTTGAGTTTGGCACCAATATGGGCAACCCGCTCAGCCCTCTGATATCGGAACTCTTCATGTCGGCTTTTGAAATTAGTTTAAAAGATAAAAACCTTCTTCCGCGAGTTTGGCATCGCTATGTTGATGATGTGTTTTCCGTAGTGCATAAAGACCAAGTAGAAAAAACGTTGGAAATTTTAAATAACCAATTTAAAACAATAAAATTCACTTATGAAGTTGAAGTAGAAAGAAAAATCGCGTTTCTTGATTTAGAAGTGCAATATAAAAATGAAAAAGTTGAATTTGGTGTATTTCATAAACCAACAAGCACTATGAGAACCATTACTAGTGATTCTTTTTGCCCAAGACAACATAAATTTACCGCATATCACTCAATGGTTCATAGATTATGCCGTTTACCCCCGTCAGTATCCAATTATAAAAAAGAATACGATTATATAAAAACAACTGCGTGTGTAAATGGTTTCAGTGAACAAATGATTGATAAACTAATCTATAAACATACGCGGAAAGTAAAAAACTTCAACATGACAACCTTTTTCTCACAAGTAGAACCAAATAAAAATAAAAGAGTAGCATTGTCCTTTGAACCGTCTATAACAAATAAATTAAAACAAGTGTTTAAGAACCATGAAATGGATGTGGTCTATAAAAATGACAAAAAATTAATGAATTTACTTGGTTCTACAAAGGACAAAACAACAACTTTGAGTAAGTCAGGGATTTACATGGTTGAATGTGGTGATTGCAAACGTAAATACTATGGCCAAACAAAACGAAGCATAGAGACAAGATTCAAAGAACACATGAATTGTGTCCGTCTCAATCAGCCACAAAAATCTGCGATTGCGTCACACATTTTAAATGATTATCATAACAACATAAACATCGAAAATGTAACCCTACTAAAACAAGTAAATGACCATAGACGATTGGATGCATTTGAATCGTTTTACATACAAAAAGACACAAATGCACTAAATTTAGACAACGGTAATATTGAGTCTTGCCTGCTTAATATAATGTGCCAAAGACAAAATTAAAAGAAGAGAAAAGTACCGCTTTCAATGTTGATGCTACACAACTAAGCTTAGTCGCGATTGCTGATGATGGAGTGCATACGCTCTGAAATGCATTCAGGTTAGTTACGTGTTTGTTTATTTCGTTTTGCGTTAAATGTAGTGTTTTTTGTAAAATTAAATTTAACAAATGTGTATCGACTCAATGAAGTCAAAATAAGGTGTGATTAATTATATTAATACAACAATTGTTATATTAATGCGAAAAACATTAAATTTTGTGGGTATTACTTGCACATAAACATCTTGTGTATGAAATCAAAAAATTTTATTTTGGGCGTGGCTGACCGCCCACTTTTCACTAGAAACTATTAAAAAATTGTTTTTGTAAATAAACGGTATTTATAATGATTCCGCAAGCCAAAATTTTGCGTCTCTTAATAAAAACTAAAAAGTTTGTGTATGAAAAGAAATTTTTGAATTTTGGGTGTGGCTTACGCCCACTTTTCATGAAAGAACGAAAAACGTAGTCTCAAATATTTAAGGTACTTCCAATATTCAATTTAAACCTTTTTCCTTCCGTTCGTTATTTGAGAAATATGTCTTCATTTTCTTGTGCAAATTTTTTCAATACGCCCACTTTTGAAGGCGGGATTTTGATAAAATACCTTTGTTCAGGTAAGATTCTTTAAAAGCTTTTCGATTAAGCTGTAGTTTTACACATATGCCTAAATACTGATCAAAGCTCAGTTAGTGCTTCAAATTTTTAAGACACGCCCACTTTTAAGGGGCGTTTCCGTCAAAAGTCGTATAATGCATTTTTTTTAACGTTTTTTAACTATCGGTCGCAGTTTTGAAGTAAAAAGATGAACACTTAGATTTATATTTCTTTGTTACGTAGTAGAGTGTGGTTCAAGAATTGTTAAAAACACCCATAAACGCTATTTCCATTCCAAATCTAATTTTTAAAAATTTAAGTTTTGTCTTGTTTTGTTCAAATCGATCTGCAAGAATAAAATTGAATGTCACTGAGCTCATAACAATTGCCTTGGCAATAAAACGTTTTAACTTTGGGCGTGGCGCACTCCTTTTTTTATTGCGCCAGCACTAATTGAACATCACACCGCATACAATTAATGGTGGAGGCTACCGACTGCTAGATATTGTTTAATAATAATAAAAGCCAAATGCAGTCTTTGTTTTTTAGTCGATGTTTATTTAATATTTGCCGACGTTTCGATTCTGGTTAGAATCTTCTTCAGGGCCTGGAACAGGAGAGTGGATTCATAACAATAACATTTATACATATATATACATATCAATTTTCACTTGAACAAAATTATAATGTTAGCACTTACTGTATAAGTAATATCGACTGTGTCTGTAAAGATACTTTCTCAACAACAGCCATATAAACAATATTTTTTAACAAAAAATTATGTAAATAGCTAGCATTGATACGTAAAATTATTATAAATTAATAAATAAAAAGGCGAAAATCTTAAGCAAACTTAATCAGCAAAACGTAAACAATTATTTGAAGTGAAGGAAATGTCAAACTTTTCCATGAAATTGACAAGCTTCAGTTAGTGGATCGTATACAGGGTGGTTCAAATTTTACAAACAGATAGGTACTTTAAATATTTTGGATATTTTAAGATATTTTAAGACAATTATGAAAGTTTTTTAAAAAGGTTCATATAAATATCACTAACATTTTTTGATTCTACACTTTTAGAATTTACACAATTTTTACAAGCTTTTATGTGTATTTCTTCTAAAATCATACGTTTTCGGTAGAATTTCTCACGTTCGAGTATTTGAACCTTTTCAAAATTGAAATTATGTTTATAAGTGGCAGCATGCTTGGCCAGGGCACTCCTTGCTATCCGATTGTTTGTGACGTCTGATTCATGTTGATTCATGCGTTCTTTTACTTTTTGCGAAGTAGTACCAATGTAACATTTATTACAGCCATTGCATGGTACACGATATACAACATTTACCAAGTCACCGACGAGCTGCTTTTGTTTTAACTTCGAATAAAGTCGGCCTACATTGTTCGAATTTTTGAAAGAAATACGAACGTTGTCACAAGTTTTGGTGATGGATCTTGCAATAGATTGTGATACGTTTGGAACGAACTGTAAGGAGTGTCGACTTATAATGTTGTTATCAGTAGCTGCTATTATTGTAAGTGATCGTGATTGCGAATTGTTTCGTATGTTATAACGGTTGATTAAACGGTTTACAAGCCTTAATGGATAATCGTTTTTTACAAGCATTTCAATCAATAGCTTCTTGTTGTCCTTTGAGAAACGTGCGTGACTAAGGCGATTGACACGATCGATGAGTCCGTAAAATTAATGTTATTGAATTTTTTTCTGTCTGCTAAAGAAGAATTTTGTTTCTGAAACATCGGCTGTTTGCGGGAGGCAGACGCATGCACATACAAAAATATGGGGAATAGGGTATCCAACAGTTCGTTTCAAACGTACTGTAGCTCTCGCTTATGTTTAAATGATATTATTGCAATTTAACCCCGATTTCATGCCATTAATTACGAACATAATTTTTGGTCCTGAGAAGAACCGCATTAGTATAACGTATAAGTTATACTAAGAAAAAATTTTTTTTTTTTTTTTTTTTTTTCGATTTAACGATTTAACGATATTTATTGAACAATATAATATTTACAATTGATTCTTATTCTATTTTACTTATGATACTTAAAAATATTTGTTGGCACATAAGGGGCCTAACTATATACATTGATAATTTTATAATACATTTTTAAAACAAATTGTCATTAATTATACTTATATTAATAGTCAAGTGGGGGTATCCATCTCGGGTTGTTCAAATCCGGTTGTCCTTGATGTGTTGATGAATTGGCTACTAGCCACGGTGGTAAGTTGACGCTGCTTCCTCGTAAAACTGGATAGCCTCGTCGTCGTTGATTGTGATAATTCCTTCGTCCATTAGCGCAGTTATGTCCAGGTATCGTGGTTCAGGATGCCGTTCTTCACTGTTGATTGTGCTCACTAGAGGATTCGGATGGTTGACTAAATTTGACGCCAACCTTTTAGCCGATTCCGTCATGTACTTGTCCAACGGTGTTATCGCTGCTGCCTCGTAGAGTCGTTTGTTGCTTGGGTACTTCTTCCGTCGTTGATCGAAGTGAAGATTCGTGCAAATCCTTAACATCTTTCGCTCAAATACTCCGATCTTCTTCATACTTGTCTTTGATGTTGTGAACCAAACCGGGAAACCGTATGTAACTATGGGCCTTATTAGTTGCTTATATAGAAGCAACTTCGTCTTTTGATTAAGGCCATTTCTTTTTCGCATTAGCGGATAAATGCGATGAAAGGCGTAATTGGCTTTTTTGAGGAGTGCTGATACGTGTGGGTTGAAGCGTAACCTCTCCTCAAAGTTGATTCCCAAGTACTTCACAATTGGCTTGGGTGTCAATTGGGTTCCGTCTGGTAGATTCACTATGATACTGCGGCAAGTAGTGGCTGAACGTGTATTTTGGCGTCGCACGGGTCTTCTGAAGCAAGCTAACTCCGACTTTGCAGAATTAACTTTGATGCCCCATTTCACGTAGTAGTCCCACAGTCTTCTCACGTGTTCTTCAACTCTTCTGGCTGCGATAATTGCTGACATCGATTTGGCGTATGTGAGTGAGTCATCTGCATACAGTAGATTCATCGCGTTCTCGGGCTGTGGCTGATCAGAAGTGAATATACTGTAGAGGTATGGTCCTAGCTTGGATCCTTGCGCTACTCCTGCTCTGATGGCTTTGGTTGTTGACTGGCTGTTTTCAATTTGGACGAAGAAGGACCTGGAAGAAAGAAAACTATAGATTATTTTTATTAATGTTGCTGGAAAATTGAGTAGAGAAAGTTTATGGATCAGACCGTTGATCCATATACTGTCAAATGCTTTCTCGATATCAAGAAAGCATCCAACTACCACCTGATAGTTGTTGAGAGTGCTGACCACGTCCTTTTGGAACCTTAGAAGAGGATGCAGAGTCGAATGTTTGGGCCGGAATCCGAATTGCATATTTGGGATGATGTTGTTGCCGTCGCTGTATGACTTAAGTCTTCGTAAAATGAGTCCTTCGAGGATTTTGCTGGTGCTGTTTAGCAGTGATATTGGCCGATATCCTGACACCGAACCTCTGTCTCCTTTCTTCGGAATAGCTACTATCTTTGCTTTCTTCCATTTTTCCGGGAAATAGCTGTTGTTGATGCAGTTGTTAAATATTATTGTTAAATATATCATCACGACTTGGGGAAGCTTCTTTATGATGTAGCTGGATATTTTGTCAGGTCCGGATGATTTTTTTGGACGTCCGTTGTGGATTATTTCAGCCACTTCTTCAGGGTTGGAGAAAATTTCAGAACCCTCGGGATCACTGGCAGGGTTATTATTACTAAAAGTAGTTGTCTGAGTGTCCATCCTTTGAAGTTCCTCAATTGTTGATTCCACTTCCTCGACAAATTCAGGGTCGTTGGGTGGGTTTGGCACGAAATTTTCTTCAAAATATTCGGCAAATGCTTCAACTTTATCCTGGGTTGTGTTGACATCCCCGTGTCTTGTGGTGATTTTTTCTGGCATCTGTGGCCTCTTGCCAATGATTCGGTTGATGTTTTTGAATGCGTCAGGTCCTGGTTTGATGCTTTGTAGCCTTTTCTGGAATTGGTCGTTGTTAAAATGTTGAATTGCATTCCTTAGCATGATTTGTGTGCACTCCAGTTCACTTCTAACTGCTTGGTAGCTGTTGTTGGTAGTGTTCCATTCCCTCTGTTGGATCCTTTGAAGCCTTTTTCTCAACCGTTGTCTGTGGTCATATAGACGAACAATGCCTTCTGGCAGATGTTGGTATTTGTCTCTCGAAGTTCTTGGCCTCTTTTGTTCGTCTAGGGCGTTGTTTATAGACAGTTCAATTTCTTCAATGGCCACATCAATTTCGTTGTTTGAGAGATTTTTGTTGGCAGCCGGCATGACCATTGTCTCCTCAATCTTCCTTTGAAAACGTTCAACATCAAGACGTTTGTAGTTGATAAAACCCTCTGACTCTTCTCTAACCATTACTGATATCGGTTGGTTCAGTGTAATTGTGAGCTCGACTGGTTCGTGATCTGAATCTCCTGTTAGGGTTCTGCAGGTGTAGTTCCGTAGCTCAGGCAGGATGTTGATAAAGTTTGCCGACACAAGGAAGAAGTCCAGCCAGGATGGCGTCTTTGGGTATGTTGGCTTCGGTTGAGAGACGATGTGGAAGGAGTGGTGTTCAAAATTTTCTTCGAGCCAGTTGACCAACGTAACTCCAGCGCTATTTTCTGTTGTGTCGTACCATAGAGGGTGTCGGGCATTAAAATCCCCTCCAATGAGTCCGTATGTATGTTGCTCGGTTATCCTGCTGAGGGTTAGCAAATCGTGTTCCATATCGCTTCCGTTGGCCTTGCATTTGTTGTAAATGCTGATAACAAGCAGCGTCATGTTGTTTTCGACCTCCACAACAACCGCTGTTGCTTCAAACGATTTAAGGCTCGGGATTTTGACTTGGGAGGCCTTGATGTTCTTCCTTACGAAGAGCGCAGTACCTCGTTTGCCTTGATCCTTGTCTGTCCGGAAGGTGTTGTATCCTTTGTAGTCTATCTGGTTCCTTTTTGTCACATTAGTTTCGCTGATGAGTGCCATGTCCGGGCGATTCTTCTTTAAAAACAGGTTAAAACATGTTCTTCTTTCCAGGCTGTATAACGAATTAACGTTATACGCCACTATGCGAAGTTTGTTGATGCGCATTACGCGCTGCATAGGCTGAATATAAAGGTGGCCAAGGCCACGGACTGCTTCTCCTTACTCAATGATGAGTAGTTTGCTGGCATGGCACTGCGTGCTTTAGTGAATGCTGATTCCAGGTCGACTCCGAAGTGCACCTTGGCTTCCTCATTCAGGTTTACTTTGGGGGCTCCCATTGACTTATCCTGGACTGTTTTTGTTTGTTGTGGTGTTTTTTTCTGGGCTTGGGCTGGTTTTGTATATCCTGTCCTGGCTGCGGTTGCAAAACTTGCCTTGTTCTGCGTTAGGATGCACGCTGCTTTTGCTCGTTGTTCCTGCTGAGCCTTTTTCTGCGTCTCGACTTTCTTTAATTGTTCCCTTTGGGCAACAAGCACTTTGCATCCCATGTAGTTGGCTGGATGTCCGAATTCCTTACAGTTGGCACAGTACACGCCATCTCCTTTTTCCTTGCGTTTGCACTCGCCAGGGTTGTGGTCTTCACTAAGAAAAAATCGCTCAGCACACTTCCTTATATACTCTCAATTGGACGAAGAATTTGTTCTAATTGGACGGAACATTTTTATTAGCGTTTAGGTTGGTTCTTGGTGATTCTCATAATCTGGCTACCCTTTTTGAATGAATTTTTTGATTTTTCCCTTGAAAAAATTGAAAAAATCGGCAAATCAAGAAATTTTTATTCATTTTGAAAAAAAAAAATCAGAAAATGCAAAAATTATCATAATAGGTCCTATATTTTAAAAGTTATTGACAAAAAACGGAGTAAAAATCGACCCTCTAGGACGTCTATTAACGAAGTTACAGCCAAAAAACAAAATGACTAAATTATCCGAATTTTTTTCGTTTTTTATCGTTTTAAAACCAATATATAAAGCGCGTACAAATAGTAAAACATTATATATCATTGGAAAGGTACATTCATTACCTTTAATAATATGTACGAATTAGAACAATAGCTCAAACATTTCAAAAGTTATTGACGAAAATATGAGCGAGAAGACCAAAATCCAAAAAAATATTGAAACACAAAAAAATTATTTTTTCTTCTTTTGATTAATTTATATCCTTCGGGACTTCCAGGTACTATTGATTACGAAAACTGTTTGACATAGGCGCCTGCCTGACAAATTTACATACCCTTAGCGGAGCAGCGAAGCTGCGTGAGCGCGGTTTGCCCCCGAAAAAGGAGGAGAAAATCAAAAGATCCCGCGAAGCGTGCCACCAAGGTCAAATTAATTACAAATGTTACAGACACAGGCGCCTGCTTGACAAATTTACATACCCTTAGCGGAGCACCGAAGCTGCGTGAGCGCGGTGTGCCCCCGAAAAAGGAGGAGAAAATCAAAAGATCCCGCGAAGCGGGCCACCCAGGTCAAATTAATTACAAATGTTACAGACACAGGCGCCTGCCTGACAAATTTACATACCCTTAGTGGAGCAGCGAAGCTGCGTGAGCGCGGTGTGCCCCCGAAAAAGGAGGAGAAAATCAAAAGACCCCGCGAAGCGGTCCACCCACCCAACTGATTACGAAAACTGTGAAATATAGTAAGAATTTTGCGAGATATCAAATAATATAAAAGCAATCTTTAGTTTTTGAGCATCAGAGTAGGTAAAAGTAAGAAATTCGCGCGAATTTCTTACTTTTGCCTGCTCTTATGCTCAAAAACTAAAGATCGCTTTTATATTATTTGATATCTCGCAAAATTCTTACTATATTATATATATTATTATATAAGAACACTGGAAATCTGAACTCTTATTTGCATCATTTTGTTGAATATCGATGGGTATCTCTTTTTGAAAATTTGTTCAAAATAAGGTGTGATTAATTATATTAATACAACAATTGTTATATTAATGCGAAAAACATTAAATTTTGTGGGTATTACTTGCACATAAACATCTTGTGTATGAAATCAAAAAAATTTATTTTGGGCGTGGCTGACCGCCCACTTTTCACTAGAAACTATTAAAAAATTGTTTTTGTAAATAAACGGTATTTATAATGATTCCGCAAGCCAAAATTTTGCGTCTCTTAATAAAAACTAAAAAGTTTGTGTATGAAAAGAAATTTTTGAATTTTGGGTGTGGCTTACGCCCACTTTTCATGAAAGAACGAAAAACGTAGTCTCAAATATTTAAGGTACTTCCAATATTCAATTTAAACCTTTTTCCTTCCGTTCGTTATTTGAGAAATATGTCTACATTTTCTTGTGCAAATTTTTTCAATACGCCCACTTTTGAAGGCGGGATTTTGATAAAATACCTTTGTTCAGGTAAGATTCTTTAAAAGCTTTTCGATTAAGCTGTAGTTTTACACATATGCCTAAATACTGATCAAAGCTCAGTTAGTGCTTCAAATTTTTAAGACACGCCCACTTTTAAGGGGCGTTTCCGTCAAAAGTCGTATAATGCATTTTTTTTAACGTTTTTTAACTATCGGTCGCAGTTTTGAAGTAAAAAGATGAACACTTAGATTTATATTTCTTTGTTACGTAGTAGAGTGTGGTTCAAGAATTGTTAAAAACACCCATAAACGCTATTTCCATTCCAAATCTAATTTTTAAAAATTTAAGTTTTGTCTTGTTTTGTTCAAATCGATCTGCAAGAATAAAATTGAATGTCACTGAGCTCATAACAATTGCCTTGGCAATAAAACGTTTTAACTTTGGGCGTGGCGCACTCCTTTTTTTATTGCGCCAGCACTAATTGAACATCACACCGCATACAATTAATGGTGGAGGCTACCGACTGCTAGATATTGTTTAATAATAATAAAAGCCAAATGCAGTCTTTGTTTTTTAGTCGATGTTTATTTAATATTTGCCGACGTTTCGATTCTGGTTAGAATCTTCTTCAGGGCCTGGAACAGGAGAGTGGATTCATAACAATAACATTTATACATATATATACATATCAATTTTCACTTGAACAAAATTATAATGTTAGCACTTACTGTATAAGTAATATCGACTGTGTCTGTAAAGATACTTTCTCAACAACAGCCATATAAACAATATTTTTTAACAAAAAATTATGTAAATAGCTAGCATTGATACGTAAAATTATTATAAATTAATAAATAAAAAGGCGAAAATCTTAAGCAAACTTAATCAGCAAAACGTAAACAATTATTTGAAGTGAAGGAAATGTCAAACTTTTCCATGAAATTGACAAGCTTCAGTTAGTGGATCGTATACAGGGTGGTTCAAATTTTACAAACAGATAGGTACTTTAAATATTTTGGATATTTTAAGATATTTTAAGACAATTATGAAAGTTTTTTAAAAAGGTTCATATAAATATCACTAACATTTTTTGATTCTACACTTTTAGAATTTACACAATTTTTACAAGCTTTTATGTGTATTTCTTCTAAAATCATACGTTTTCGGTAGAATTTCTCACGTTCGAGTATTTGAACCTTTTCAAAATTGAAATTATGTTTATAAGTGGCAGCATGCTTGGCCAGGGCACTCCTTGCTATCCGATTGTTTGTGACGTCTGATTCATGTTGATTCATGCGTTCTTTTACTTTTTGCGAAGTAGTACCAATGTAACATTTATTACAGCCATTGCATGGTACACGATATACAACATTTACCAAGTCACCGACGAGCTGCTTTTGTTTTAACTTCGAATAAAGTCGGCCTACATTGTTCGAATTTTTGAAAGAAATACGAACGTTGTCACAAGTTTTGGTGATGGATCTTGCAATAGATTGTGATACGATTGTGATCGTGATTGCGAATTGTTTCGTATGTTATAACGGTTGATTAAACGGTTTACAAGCCTTAATGGATAATCGTTTTTTACAAGCATTTCAATCAATAGCTTCTTGTTGTCCTTTGAGAAACGTGCGTGACTAAGGCGATTGACACGATCGATGAGTCCGTAAAATTAATGTTATTGAATTTTTTTCTGTCTGCTAAAGAAGAATTTTGTTTCTGAAACATCGGCTGTTTGCGGGAGGCAGACGCATGCACATACAAAAATATGGGGAATAGGGTATCCAACAGTTCGTTTCAAACGTACTGTAGCTCTCGCTTATGTTTAAATGATATTATTGCAATTTAACCGCGATTTCATGCCATTAATTACGAACATAATTTTTGGTCCTGAGAAGAACCGCATTAGTATAACGTATAAGTTATACTAAGAAAAAATCGCTCAGCACACTTCCTTATATACTCTCAATTGGACGAAGAATTTGTTCTAATTGGACGGAACATTTTTATTAGCATTTAGGTTGGTTCTTGGTGATTCTCATAATCTGGCTACCCTTTTTGAATGAATTTTTTGATTTTTCCCTTGAAAAAATTGAAAAAATCGGCAAATCAAGAAATTTTTGTTCATTTTGAAAAAAAAAAATCAGAAAATGCAAAAATTATCATAATAGGTCCTATATTTTAAAAGTTATTGACAAAAAACGGAGTAAAAATCGACCCTCTAGGACGTCTATTAACGAAGTTACAGCCAAAAAACAAAATGACTAAATTATCCGAATTTTTTTCGTTTTTTATCGTTTTAAAACCAATATATAAAGCGCGTACAAATAGTAAAACATTATATATCATTGGAAAGGTACATTCATTACCTTTAATAATATGTACGAATTAGAACAATAGCTCAAAGTTATTGACGAAAATATGAGCGAGAAGACCAAAATCCAAAAAAATATTGAAACACAAAAAAATTATTTTTTCTTCTTTTGATTAATTTATATCCTTCGGGACTTCCAGGTACTATTGATTACGAAAACTGTTTGACATAGGCGCCTGCCTGACAAATTTACATACCCTTAGCGGAGCAGCGAAGCTGCGTGAGCGCGGTTTGCCCCCGAAAAAGGAGGAGAAAATCAAAAGATCCCGCGAAGCGTGCCACCAAGGTCAAATTAATTACAAATGTTACAGACACAGGCGCCTGCCTGACAAATTTACATACCCTTAGCGGAGCACCGAAGCTGCGTGAGCGCGGTGTGCCCCCGAAAAAGGAGGAGAAAATCAAAAGATCCCGCGAAGCGGGCCACCCAGGTCAAATTAATTACAAATGTTACAGACACAGGCGCCTGCCTGACAAATTTACATACCCTTAGTGGAGCAGCGAAGCTGCGTGAGCGCGGTGTGCCCCCGAAAAAGGAGGAGAAAATCAAAAGACCCCGCGAAGCGGTCCACCCACCCAACTGATTACGAAAACTGTGAAATATAGTAAGAATTTTGCGAGATATCAAATAATATAAAAGCAATCTTTAGTTTTTGAGCATCAGAGTAGGTAAAAGTAAGAAATTCGCGCGAATTCCTTACTTTTGCCTGCTCTTATGCTCAAAAACTAAAGATCGCTTTTATATTATTTGATATCTCGCAAAATTCTTACTATATTATATATATTATTATATAAGAACACTGGAAATCTGAACTCTTATTTGCATCATTTTGTTGAATATCGATGGGTATCTCTTTTTGAAAATTTGTTCAAAATAAGGTGTGTTTAATTATATTAATACAACAATTGTTATATTAATGCGAAAAACATTAAATTTTGTGGGTATTACTTGCACATAAACATCTTGTGTATGAAATCAAAAAATTTTATTTTGGGCGTGGCTGACCGCCCACTTTTCACTAGAAACTATTAAAAAATTGTTTTTGTAAATAAACGGTATTTATAATGATTCCGCAAGCCAAAATTTTGCGTCTCTTAATAAAAACTAAAAAGTTTGTGTATGAAAAGAAATTTTTGAATTTTGGGTGTGGCTTACGCCCACTTTTCATGAAAGAACGAAAAACGTAGTCTCAAATATTTAAGGTACTTTCAATATTCAATTTAAACCTTTTTCCTTCCGTTCGTTATTTGAGAAATATGTCTCTACATTTTCTTGTGCAAATTTTTTCAATACGCCCACTTTTGAAGGCGGGATTTTGATAAAATACCTTTGTTCAGGTAAGATTCTTTAAAAGCTTTTCGATTAAGCTGTAGTTTTACACATATGCCTAAATACTGATCAAAGCTCAGTTAGTGCTTCAAATTTTTAAGACACGCCCACTTTTAAGGGGCGTTTCCGTCAAAAGTCGTATAATGCATTTTTTTTAACGTTTTTTAACTATCGGTCGCAGTTTTGAAGTAAAAAGATGAACACTTAGATTTATATTTCTTTGTTACGTAGTAGAGTGTGGTTCAAGAATTGTTAAAAACACCCATAAACGCTATTTCCATTCCAAATCTAATTTTTAAAAATTTAAGTTTTGTCTTGTTTTGTTCAAATCGATCTGCAAGAATAAAATTGAATGTCACTGAGCTCATAACAATTGCCTTGGCAATAAAACGTTTTAACTTTGGGCGTGGCGCACTCCTTTTTTTATTGCGCCAGCACTAATTGAACATCACACCGCATACAATTAATGGTGGAGGCTACCGACTGCTAGATATTGTTTAATAATAATAAAAGCCAAATGCAGTCTTTGTTTTTTAGTCGATGTTTATTTAATATTTGCCGACGTTTCGATACTGGTTAGAATCTTCTTCAGGGCCTGGAACAGGAGAGTGGATTCATAACAATAACATTTATACATATATATACATATCAATTTTCACTTGAACAAAATTATAATGTTAGCACTTACTGTATAAGTAATATCGACTGTGTCTGTAAAGATACTTTCTCAACAACAGCCATATAAACAATATTTTTTAACAAAAAATTATGTAAATAGCTAGCATTGATACGTAAAATTATTATAAATTAATAAATAAAAAGGCGAAAATCTTAAGCAAACTTAATCAGCAAAACGTAAACAATTATTTGAAGTGAAGGAAATGTCAAACTTTTCCATGAAATTGACAAGCTTCAGTTAGTGGATCGTATACAGGGTGGTTCAAATTTTACAAACAGATAGGTACTTTAAATATTTTGGATATTTTAAGATATTTTAAGACAATTATGAAAGTTTTTTAAAAAGGTTCATATAAATATCACTAACATTTTTTGATTCTACACTTTTAGAATTTACACAATTTTTACAAGCTTTTATGTGTATTTCTTCTAAAATCATACGTTTTCGGTAGAATTTCTCACGTTCGAGTATTTGAACCTTTTCAAAATTGAAATTATGTTTATAAGTGGCAGCATGCTTGGCCAGGGCACTCCTTGCTATCCGATTGTTTGTGACGTCTGATTCATGTTGATTCATGCGTTCTTTTACTTTTTGCGAAGTAGTACCAATGTAACATTTATTACAGCCATTGCATGGTACACGATATACAACATTTACCAAGTCACCGACGAGCTGCTTTTGTTTTAACTTCGAATAAAGTCGGCCTACATTGTTCGAATTTTTGAAAGAAATACGAACGTTGTCACAAGTTTTGGTGATGGATCTTGCAATAGATTGTGATACGATTGTGATCGTGATTGCGAATTGTTTCGTATGTTATAACGGTTGATTAAACGGTTTACAAGCCTTAATGGATAATCGTTTTTTACAAGCATTTCAATCAATAGCTTCTTGTTGTCCTTTGAGAAACGTGCGTGACTAAGGCGATTGACACGATCGATGAGTCCGTAAAATTAATGTTATTGAATTTTTTTCTGTCTGCTAAAGAAGAATTTTGTTTCTGAAACATCGGCTGTTTGCGGGAGGCAGACGCATGCACATACAAAAATATGGGGAATAGGGTATCCAACAGTTCGTTTCAAACGTACTGTAGCTCTCGCTTATGTTTAAATGATATTATTGCAATTTAACCCCGATTTCATGCCATTAATTACGAACATAATTTTTGGTCCTGAGAAGAACCGCATTAGTATAACGTATAAGTTATACTAAGAAAAAATCGCTCAGCACACTTCCTTATATACTCTCAATTGGACGAAGAATTTGTTCTAATTGGACGGAACATTTTTATTAGCATTTAGGTTGGTTCTTGGTGATTCTCATAATCTGGCTACCCTTTTTGAATGAATTTTTTGATTTTTCCCTTGAAAAAATTGAAAAAATCGGCAAATCAAGAAATTTTTATTCATTTTGAAAAAAAAAAATCAGAAAATGCAAAAATTATCATAATAGGTCCTATATTTTAAAAGTTATTGACAAAAAACGGAGTAAAAATCGACCCTCTAGGACGTCTATTAACGAAGTTACAGCCAAAAAACAAAATGACTAAATTATCCGAATTTTTTTCGTTTTTTATCGTTTTAAAACCAATATATAAAGCGCGTACAAATAGTAAAACATTATATATCATTGGAAAGGTACATTCATTACCTTTAATAATATGTACGAATTAGAACAATAGCTCAAACATTTCAAAAGTTATTGACGAAAATATGAGCGAGAAGACCAAAATCCAAAAAAATATTGAAACACAAAAAAATTATTTTTTCTTCTTTTGATTAATTTATATCCTTCGGGACTTCCAGGTACTATTGATTACGAAAACTGTTTGACATAGGCGCCTGCCTGACAAATTTACATACCCTTAGCGGAGCAGCGAAGCTGGCTGAGCGCGGTTTGCCCCCGAAAAAGGAGGAGAAAATCAAAAGATCCCGCGAAGCGTGCCACCAAGGTCAAATTAATTACAAATGTTACAGACACAGGCGCCTGCCTGACAAATTTACATACCCTTAGCGGAGCACCGAAGCTGCGTGAGCGCGGTGTGCCCCCGAAAAAGGAGGAGAAAATCAAAAGATCCCGCGAAGCGGGCCACCCAGGTCAAATTAATTACAAATGTTACAGACACAGGCGCCTGCCTGACAAATTTACATACCCTTAGTGGAGCAGCGAAGCTGCGTGAGCGCGGTGTGCCCCCGAAAAAGGAGGAGAAAATCAAAAGACCCCGCGAAGCGGTCCACCCACCCAACTGATTACGAAAACTGTGAAATATAGTAAGAATTTTGCGAGATATCAAATAATATAAAAGCAATCTTTAGTTTTTGAGCATCAGAGTAGGTAAAAGTAAGAAATTCGCGCAAATTTCTTACTTTTGCCTGCTCTTATGCTCAAAAACTAAAGATCGCTTTTATATTATTTGATATCTCGCAAAATTCTTACTATATTATATATATTATTATATAAGAACACTGGAAATCTGAACTCTTATTTGCATCATTTTGTTGAATATCGATGGGTATCTCTTTTTGAAAATTTGTTCAAAATAAGGTGTGATTAATTATATTAATACAACAATTGTTATATTAATGCGAAAAACATTAAATTTTGTGGGTATTACTTGCACATAAACATCTTGTGTATGAAATCAAAAAATTTTATTTTGGGCGTGGCTGACCGCCCACTTTTCACTAGAAACTATTAAAAAATTGTTTTTGTAAATAAACGGTATTTATAATGATTCCGCAAGCCAAAATTTTGCGTCTCTTAATAAAAACTAAAAAGTTTGTGTATGAAAAGAAATTTTTGAATTTTGGGTGTGGCTTACGCCCACTTTTCATGAAAGAACGAAAAACGTAGTCTCAAATATTTAAGGTACTTCCAATATTCAATTTAAACCTTTTTCCTTCCGTTCGTTATTTGAGAAATATGTCTCTACATTTTCTTGTGCAAATTTTTTCAATACGCCCACTTTTGAAGGCGGGATTTTGATAAAATACCTTTGTTCAGGTAAGATTCTTTAAAAGCTTTTCGATTAAGCTGTAGTTTTACACATATGCCTAAATACTGATCAAAGCTCAGTTAGTGCTTCAAATTTTTAAGACACGCCCACTTTTAAGGGGCGTTTCCGTCAAAAGTCGTATAATGCATTTTTTTTAACGTTTTTTAACTATCGGTCGCAGTTTTGAAGTAAAAAGATGAACACTTAGATTTATATTTCTTTGTTACGTAGTAGAGTGTGGTTCAAGAATTGTTAAAAACACCCATAAACGCTATTTCCATTCCAAATCTAATTTTTAAAAATTTAAGTTTTGTCTTGTTTTGTTCAAATCGATCTGCAAGAATAAAATTGAATGTCACTGAGCTCATAACAATTGCCTTGGCAATAAAACGTTTTAACTTTGGGCGTGGCGCACTCCTTTTTTTATTGCGCCAGCACTAATTGAACATCACACCGCATACAATTAATGGTGGAGGCTACCGACTGCTAGATATTGTTTAATAATAATAAAAGCCAAATGCAGTCTTTGTTTTTTAGTCGATGTTTATTTAATATTTGCCGACGTTTCGATACTGGTTAGAATCTTCTTCAGGGCCTGGAACAGGAGAGTGGATTCATAACAATAACATTTATACATATATATACATATCAATTTTCACTTGAACAAAATTATAATGTTAGCACTTACTGTATAAGTAATATCGACTGTGTCTGTAAAGATACTTTCTCAACAACAGCCATATAAACAATATTTTTTAACAAAAAATTATGTAAATAGCTAGCATTGATACGTAAAATTATTATAAATTAATAAATAAAAAGGCGAAAATCTTAAGCAAACTTAATCAGCAAAACGTAAACAATTATTTGAAGTGAAGGAAATGTCAAACTTTTCCATGAAATTGACAAGCTTCAGTTAGTGGATCGTATACAGGGTGGTTCAAATTTTACAAACAGATAGGTACTTTAAATATTTTGGATATTTTAAGATATTTTAAGACAATTATGAAAGTTTTTTAAAAAGGTTCATATAAATATCACTAACATTTTTTGATTCTACACTTTTAGAATTTACACAATTTTTACAAGCTTTTATGTGTATTTCTTCTAAAATCATACGTTTTCGGTAGAATTTCTCACGTTCGAGTATTTGAACCTTTTCAAAATTGAAATTATGTTTATAAGTGGCAGCATGCTTGGCCAGGGCACTCCTTGCTATCCGATTGTTTGTGACGTCTGATTCATGTTGATTCATGCGTTCTTTTACTTTTTGCGAAGTAGTACCAATGTAACATTTATTACAGCCATTGCATGGTACACGATATACAACATTTACCAAGTCACCGACGAGCTGCTTTTGTTTTAACTTCGAATAAAGTCGGCCTACATTGTTCGAATTTTTGAAAGAAATACGAATGTTGTCACAAGTTTTGGTGATGGATCTTGCAATAGATTGTGATACGTTTGGAACGAACTGTAAGGAGTGTCGACTTATAATGTTGTTATCAGTAGCTGCTATTATTGTAAGTGATCGTGATTGCGAATTGTTTCGTATGTTATAACGGTTGATTAAACGGTTTACAAGCCTTAATGGATAATCGTTTTTTACAAGCATTTCAATCAATAGCTTCTTGTTGTCCTTTGAGAAACGTGCATGACTAAGGCGATTGACACGATCGATGAGTCCGTAAAATTAATGTTATTGAATTTTTTTCTGTCTGCTAAAGAAGAATTTTGTTTCTGAAACATCGGCTGTTTGCGGGAGGCAGACGCATGCACATACAAAAATATGGGGAATAGGGTATCCAACAGTTCGTTTCAAACGTACTGTAGCTCTCGCTTATGTTTAAATGATATTATTGCAATTTAACCCCGATTTCATGCCATTAATTACGAACATAATTTTTGGTCCTGAGAAGAACCGCATTAGTATAACGTATAAGTTATACTAAGAAAAAATCTTTTTTTTTTTTTTTAGATTAAGAATTTTTTATTTTTTAATTTTTTTTATGTACAATTTGACCTAAAACTAACTTATAACTATTTTAAATCTTGTCGGCTCAACAATAGGGGCCCGACGTTCTTAACATGGCGTTATACAATGCTATTTTTTACAATGTCATATTAATGTTTGCTTAATCTATTACATGAATTAAATATTATATTAGTGAATATAAGTTTCTTTGAGGGATACAATAAAATATTAAATTTAAGAGAAAGAAAAAAAAAAAAACAGGGTTTTATCCTCTGTAGTGTTGCTGGTTGTTCCTTTCGTAGAATGGGGCTTCGTTGTTGTGGATGATGTCCTCGAATTGGTCGTCTATGATGGCGCGAGCGTTGAGATACCTATGGCTAGGGTATAATTGTTGCTGCCGGAGCTGTTGAACTTCCAAGTTTGGATGATGTTCCAGGTTGCTGATGATTCTCCCTGCAAGTTGTAGCATATATTGATCAATGGGAATCAATTTTGCTTCTTCGTACAGTCTTGTCGTTGGAATGAACTTCTTCGTCACTGGATTGCGGTATAGTCCTGTGCAGATGCGGAGCAACTTCCTTTCAAAGAGCTTGATCTTTTTCATGGCTGTAGGTGAGATGGTGAACCATATGGGAAACGCATATGTCAGGACGGGTCTGATAAGTTGTTTATAAACAAGCAGCTTGGTTTTCTTACTCAGTCCATTTCGCCTCCTGAGTAGCGGATGGACCAAGTGTAGAGAAAAGTTGGCTCTCTTCAACATCAAGTCTGCATGCTTCTTGAACTTCAGCTTGTTTGTAAAGGTGATACCCAAGTACTTCGTGGAACCAGTAACTGCAACTACGGTGTTGTCTGGCAGTTTGATGCTAATGTTGTCGCAGCGTGTAGCGAAAGCACGTCGTCCTCTTGTAGCAGTTACTGGGGTCCGGAAGCAGATGAGTTCCGTCTTGTTGCTATTTATCTTCAGTCCCCATTTGCGATAATACTCCCATAGGTTTGTAATGTGCTCCTGCACTCTCCTGGCCGCAATCTCTGGTGATGGAGAAGAAGCATATGTTATGGAGTCATCAGCGTATAGCTTTGTCTTCGTTCCTGGGGTGTTGGGTGGTTGATCGGCGGTATAGATGTTGAAGAGCAGTGGACCAAGCCTTGATCCTTGTGGCACTCCAGCGCCAATAACCTTCATTGATGATGCATTTTTGCTAACCTGTACATAAAAAAATCTATTAGTTAAAAAATTTTTGATTATTCTTACCAAGTAGTTGGGTATTCCAAGTCCAGAGAGTTTAAAAACGAGTCCTTTAATCCAGACGCTGTCAAAAGCCTTTTCTATGTCCAGCAAGCATGCAACAGTCGTCTCCTTTTTGTTTAGTCCAAGTACTATATCGCTGTGAAGTCCCAGCAGCGGATGAATGGTGGAGTGCTTATTCCGAAAGCCATACTGGAACTCCGGTATTACATCTCTATCCCTGCAGAAAACGTTAAGTTTTTTTAAGATGAGTGCCTCCAAAATTTTGCTCACACAGCAAAGAAGTGAGATTGGTCGATATCCGTCAACGTTAGCGCGGTTGGTCTTCTTAGGCACAGGAACAACTTTAGCTATTTTCCAAGCTGAGGGAAAATAGCTGTTGTTTATGCAGTTGTTGAAAATAATTGTCAGCAGGAGAACAGCAAGATTTGGTAACTTTTTTTAGCAAAAAGTTAGAAATCCTGTCATTTCCGGCTGACTTTTTAGAGTTACCACTTAGTATGATGTCCGTCACTTCTTCAGGAAAAGTGAAAACATCTGTGCGGAGAGGCTCTCTTGACGGATTTTCCGCACTGAACATTGTTACGGTATCGGTGGTGGCTGAAACTTCTTCAAATCGGGCTTCAACTTCTTCAATGAAATTCGGAAGGTGTACGGGTGGACGGTCCTTGAAGCAATCCTGGAAGTGGTTGGCAAAAGCCTCAGCTTTCTCGGCAGGAGTTGTTGATATCTGGTCACCATGCTGAATAGTCTCAGGCATTGAGTTTGCTCTACCGACAATCCTGTTGATTTTTTTAAATGTGTCAGGGCCAGGTTTGATGTCCTCGAGTCTTTTCCTGAAATCTTTGTCTTGGTGGTGTTTGACTGCTTGATTGAACATAGTGTTGGTGCACTGAAGCTGTGAAGCAAGTTGGCGGTACTCGCTATTGTCCCTGTTGTAAGTCCTCTGATAGATCCTTTGCAGTTTCTTGCGGAGCCTTTGCCTGTGGGCATATATAACCTGTATATGCTGAGGCAAGTTTGAGTATCTATCTCTGCTTGTGAGGGGAATTTTTTGTCTATCCAGAGCACTGCTTACAACTTCTTCGAATTGTCTTACGGTGTTGTCTATTTCACTGTTGGTAAGGTTATTGTTGCTGGAGACCTCTGGGAGATTTTCTTCTACTTCTGAACTGAATCTTCTCCAATTTATCCTATCGAATCTGATGTGAAGCTCTGGAATACGTCGTTCAGTCGTTATCCTTTGATTCAGCCGAACCCTGAGTTCAACTGCCAGATGGTCAGAGTCACTATTGTGTGCCACACAGGAATAGTTCTGAAACTCTGGGAGAATGTTGGTGAAGTTGGACGTCACTAGGAAGAAATCCAAAAGAGACGGGGTTCTGGGAAAAGTGAACCGAGGCTGTGATATAACCACCAGTGAGTGCAGTTCAGGGTTGTCGTCCAGCCACTCCACAATTGCCTTTCCTTGGAGTGATTCCTCGCTGTCCAACCAGCGCGTGTGCCGAGCATTGAAGTCTCCTCCAATAACACAGTGCGTGTGCTGGTTAGCCAGAACGTTGATAGCATGTAGATCGTGTAGGATATCACACCTCGCTGCGCTGCACTTGTTGTATACTGAGACCAGGAGCAGCGTCTCAGACGCAGTAATATTGATAATGACAGCAGTAGTTTCCATAGAGCGAAGTCCAGGTATTCTAGCTCGCTCGCTTCTGAATTCGGATTTTAGAAGAATGGCTGTTCCTCTGCCCTCTGTTGATTTATCCTCTCTGTAGGAAGTATAACCATCCGGTTTGAGATGGTTTCTTGCAGTGATATTTGTTTCCTGTAAAAAAATAATGTCAGGTTTCTTTGACTTTAAAAAAAGGGTTAGTGAAATACGTCTGGCTGTGGAATAAATAGAATTAACGTTATATGTCATAAAAGAAAGGTGTTTTTTTATATACATAATTCAAAAATAAGTTTACCCAATACCACTGTTTTCTATTGATCGTTGAGATCGCCGTAGTTACTTGGTACTATACTCCTTGCCTTCTGTAGGATGGTGAAAATATCTGATCCAAAGAGCCTTTCGGTGTCGCCAAAGATGTTTTGGAACGTAGAAGTTCCTGTTTTGGCCGGTTTGTTGGTTGGTGGGACCTTTTGATGGGATGGAGGTTTAGCTGATGATGAAGGAGGTGACGGAGATGGTTTTATTGTTGGCTTCTTTTCCGACACTTTTGTTTGTTTGGTGGCTGGTCCTGAGGTAGAGGCAGCTTTGGCGTATGAAATACCAGTAACAACTGCTTTTGTGGCTGAACTCACGGCAAACTGGTGTTGTTCCCGTTTGTTTGTTGCTGTTTTCAACATCTCTGCCAGCTTCTTCTTCCTTACTGGACATCCATTATAGTTGGCTGGGTGTCCTGTTTGCTGGCAGTTACAACAATAAACGTTATTGTCCTTGATGTTGTTGATGGTCCTTGGGCAGAATCCGGGGAGGTGATCATCCTTGCATTTGACGCACCTGTACTTCATGCCGCAGTTGCAGGCGACATGTCCGTAGCCTTGGCAATTCCGGCACTGAGTTAGGTTTCTGGGTTTATATTTTTCCCAGTGAACCTTTTGGTGTAGGATCAGCGTTTTGCTGAAAACTGATGGCACATCCGATGTTTTGGAAATCTCCACCATGAAACTGTTGTGTTTTTTGTCAGGTTTTGTGTGAAAATGACTCACTGCCAGGACGGGGATGCCTTCCGCAATGAGTTCTTCCTTGACGTCCTCCGCATCAAAGCTTTGATGTACACCTTTTAGGACAAGGAGTTTCTTCTTATCCTCTTTGGCGGTGTAGGTGTTGAATTCCGTACGCAAGTTCTTTAAATATTCGCGGATCTTGACATGTTCCTCCTTTGTTTTTGTTGTGACGACTGACTTGGTGCTGTTCACATTGTGGATCTTAAAGCTGACACCTACATTCCTGAGATGCTTGCTTATCTCGGCCACATTGAGGTTAAAGCACACGATTGGGGGCATCAGTCCGGATGGTTTCACTGTGTCTGGACTCTTAACGGTCTGTTGCTGTGTTGACGTGCAGTTTTGTTGGCTGGTTGAAGGTCCATCCGCAGACGTTGGCACGGAGATTGGTTCTTCTGGTGTTGATGTTGGTGGTTCTTGTGGTGTTGTATCCATTGCAGCAGGATCTACAATGAGATTGGTTGCCTCCTTCGGTGGAGTTGTCAATGAGGGTAGTTCGATTTTCGAAGCCTTTGTTATGCCTTCTTCAATTTGGTCGGCAGATGGTGAATTCTTCCTCTTCCTTCTTATGTGGATGTTCTTTATTATTGGATTTTCATCCATGTTAACGTCATCAGGTAAGTTGTTAGCTTCCAATGCCTCAATGTCAGATTGGAGTCCATCACTTTCCTCGTTATCGCTGTACAGTTCATTAAAATTGGCGAGTTTCTCATGAACGGTAAGGAGATAATCCTTGCCGTACTCAGAAATTCCCAATCTTATTTTTCCAATGAACTCGTCGCAGGTAATGTTGGCATCCTGCTTTCTTTTTTCCTTTTTACCCATTTTAAGTAGGTACTTAAAGGATAAGTTGGTTGGATGGATAATCCCTTATCGGGATTTATTGCTGCTACAGGTAGAACCGCAGGTAATTCCTTCGGTTTTTCCCTTTTTTTTTTATTACTCGGGGTAATAAAAGTCCTTTTATTTTAAAATGTTTTAAATTTTATAATTATCCGCTCACTTGTGTGTTCGTTCGTGTATGACCACTGAATGCTCAAACTGACTACTAAGAAAAAATCGCTCAGCACACTTCCTTATATACTCTCAATTGGACGAAGAATTTGTTCTAATTGAACGGAACATTTTTATTAGCATTTAGGTTGGTTCTTGGTGATTCTCATAATCTGGCTACCCTTTTTGAATGAATTTTTTGATTTTTCCCTTGAAAAAATTGAAAAAATCGGCAAATCAAGAAATTTTTATTCATTTTGAAAAAAAAAAAATCAGAAAATGCAAAAATTATCATAATAGGTCCTATATTTTAAAAGTTATTGACAAAAAAAAAAAAAAGTTATTGAGTAAAAATCGACCCTCTAGGACGTCTATTAACGAAGTTACAGCCAAAAAACAAAATGACTAAATTATCCGAATTTTTTTCGTTTTTTATCGTTTTAAAACCAATATATAAAGCGCGTACAAATAGTAAAACATTATATATCATTGGAAAGGTACATTCATTACCTTTAATAATATGTACGAATTAGAACAATAGCTCAAACATTTCAAAAGTTATTTAACATTATAAATATGAGCGAGAAGACCAAAATCCAAAAAAATATTGAAACACAAAAAAATTATTTTTTCTTCTTTTGATTAATTTATATCCTTCGGGACTTCCAGGTACTATTGATTACGAAAACTGTTTGACATAGGCGCCGCCTGACAAATTTACATACCCTTAGCGGAGCAGCGAAGCTGCGTGAGCGCGGTTTGCCCCCGAAAAAGGAGGAGAAAATCAAAAGATCCCGCGAAGCGTGCCACCAAGGTCAAATTAATTACAAATGTTACAGACACAGGCGCCTGCCTGACAAATTTACATACCCTTAGCGGAGCACCGAAGCTGCGTGAGCGCGGTGTGCCCCCGAAAAAGGAGGAGAAAATCAAAAGATCCCGCGAAGCGGGCCACCCAGGTCAAATTAATTACAAATGTTACAGACACAGGCGCCTGCCTGACAAATTTACATACCCTTAGTGGAGCAGCGAAGCTGCGTGAGCGCGGTGTGCCCCCGAAAAAGGAGGAGAAAATCAAAAGACCCCGCGAAGCGGTCCACCCACCCAACTGATTACGAAAACTGTGAAATATAGTAAGAATTTTGCGAGATATCAAATAATATAAAAGCAATCTTTAGTTTTTGAGCATCAGAGTAGGTAAAAGTAAGAAATTCGCGCGAATTTCTTACTTTTGCCTGCTCTTATGCTCAAAAACTAAAGATCGCTTTTATATTATTTGATATCTTTCTTTTTTCATCTGTTTTACAATTTACTCATTACAGTTTATTTTTAATACATAATTTATTTCGTTTTTAAGATCCTTCATGTAATAGATTCCTGGCCAGGGCACTCATTATGTCTAATTAGTTCTTCTATAATCCGCAGGGCGAAATATTATGAAACGCATATTCGAACGCACCCAAAAATGAAACTACCCGAATGCATTCATCTACAACTATCCTTTTTCTGAATGATTTCATTATTTGACAGATGAGAAAAGAGGATGTTCTTATTCTTCCATATTTTATTTTTCTGTCGTCGGTGTAAGTTAAAGCTAACAGTTTGGAATTTAAAATGTGTTTTGAAATGTGAAATAAATTCTTTTCCCAACCAGTGCAACTATAAAAAACATTTCCTTTCATTAAATCATTGAAAGCATCGACAAAAAAAAAACAAAACAATAACATTTTGATGTGCCAGACAGAAATCTGCGAAGCATAATTTGCATGTATCTACATAATCTGTAGGTAAAAAAAAAATGCAACCCGTAAGTGAATGCGCGATTCAAAGGATTCTGCTTGGATTTTAAGTGAAGTAAGGATCTAATTTCGGTATTTATATTTTCTCTTAAATTGTTTTTTATAATACTTAACATTCCTTTTGGTGGATGTATCTATGACATAGTTGCCGTCAGATCTAAAACTATTCAATTTCTTGTATTTAGGTTTGTTTTTTACGACTGTCCTGTTTTGAACTAGATCTGGACATTGGTCAAAATGTGTGTATTTCAAGTGTGAATTTTTCCTTAATATTGTGGTTTCTTTTCGCTTTTTAATGTTTACATGTAGTTTGTCGATGTCTTCCCTAGATAAGTTCTTACAAATAAAGTCTATTGGCTTAAATTTTGTTGCAGTGTGGATGGTATTATTGTAAATATTGATAATGCGGAATATTTTATCATCCAATTCTGAAGTGTCTCTTGAAGCGCTTAAGAGCCTGAGATGTTCATTCAGTGTTCCGTGCAGTCTCTCGATGTCGGAATTGCCCGTTTTCATTGAGGCTGTAGTTTTATGAAACTCAATGTTATTTTCTTTCAAAAACTGTTCGACACAAGTGTGCAAAATACAAGTCTCACCGTCGGAGACGATTTTTTCCGGTTTTCCCAGAAATTGGATTCTTTGCTTGAGTGCATTTAAAATAGCTATCCAATTTCTGTCGTGCAAATGATGGACTGTGGCGTACTTTGAGAACTTGTCAATTGTAGTGAAATACATTGTTCCACGCTCGGGAAACCAGATGTCAACATGTATTATATGATTAATGCCGTTTGGTGTTTCGGTGACCTGCATTGGAATCTTAAGAGGTTGCCGATCGTGTTTGGCAACATTACACACATCGCAATTATTAATGAACCTTTGGATTTCGATTTGAAATTTTGGGTAAAAATAAAACTTTTTCAGCTCAGAAAACACTTCATTTATTCCTCTGTGGTTTTTATTCAAATGTTCGTTTTTGATTATGTCAAGTAATTCATTTTTGTCTGTTATGTCAATGAGTCTTTTCATTGGTCTTAAAATTTTTAAATTTTTGTTGAATGCAAAATATTTAACGTATAATGATTGAAACTCAAGAAATAGGGAATCATCATTGCAATAAATGCAAATAAGTCCTTTGATAGAAAGGATTTGTTTCATAATGTTAGTTAAAATACTTTTATTTTTCTCTAACTGAATGTAATTTTGAATTCTTTTGTGGACTATTTTGAGTGTCAGTTTTTCTTTCGGACCGTAGGATAAATGAATTTGATTTTTGAAAAGATTTATGGGCTTTTCGGTGATGAAAATATGAAGTGATTCATCTTCAGTAGCGCTGTGGATGGTTGCGTCAGTTGATATCACATCATTGTTATCATTCTGATCTGATGGTCTGGCAATAATAACATCTTCGTTATCTTCGTTTGCTTGATCATCAGAAATCATTTCGTTATTAAAAAGCTGTCCGAAAATAATTTCTTTATTTGATTCTAAACATTTATCTGAAAAATCTGCATAATTTTCAGAATTGTTTTTCAAAATAACTTCTTTGCTACTTTGAGAAGGACAATTCTGGATTTGCTCGATGAATCTGCTTAAACCATCCGCAACACAGTTTTCTTTCCCTTTTAGGTACTCGATTGTGAAGTCGTATTCATTTAACATGATCTTCCATCTTTGAAGTTTCATGTTCAGTTCCTTTATCCCACTTAACCAAACGAGGGGTTTGTGGTCAGTCCTGACAATAAATTTCCTTCCGTATAAATACGTTCGGAAGTACTTCACCGACCAAACAACAGCTAACAATTCTTTTTCGATTGTCGAGTAATTGCACTCGTGCTTCTTTAATGTTCGAGAAGCGTAGCAAATCGGATGATTGGTCTGGCTTAGTACTGCCCCTAAAGCGTAATTTGATGCGTCCGTTGTTAGGACAAATAATTTTTGAAAATCGGGACTACGCAAAATGGGTTCTGATGTTAATAAAATTTGTAAAGTTTTAAATGACTTAATGTACAGAGGATCGCAAACATTTATTCTTTCAGACTTTTTAAGACATTTTATCATGGGGTGGGCAACCTTCGCATAATCTTTTATGAACTTCCGGTAGTACCTAGTAATCCCTAAAAATTGTCTTATACCCTTGACGTTGGTTGGTATTTTCATGTCCATGATTGATTTCACTTTACTTGGGTCTGGTTTAATACCATTGTTAACTAAAATGTGGCCCAAATAAGGTGTTGATAACTCAGCAAAGTGACATTTGTGCAATTGGATTTTAAGATTTGATTGTTTCAAAACTTGCAAAATTTTTTTCAGTGATTGAAGATGTTCTTCAAAACTTGTTGAGTAAACCAAGATGTCATCCAAATAGACCACACAAATTACATTTATGAAATCCTTAAGGAAAAAATTCATTAACCGTTGAAAGGTTTTTGGTGCATTTTTCAGGCCAAATGGCATCCTTAAGAACTCATAATGACCCGTTTTTGTTGAAAACGCTGTTTTTGCCCGATCGCGAGGGTCAACCTCTATTTGGTGAAATCCTTTGACGAGATCTATCACTGAAAAATAATTGCATTTACCTAACTTATCAAACATTTCATCAGACCCATTTATAGGAAAGGCATCGTCAATAGTGACCTCATTGAGTTTCCTATAATCTATCACAATTCGCCACTGTTTTTTCCCACTTGGGTCGTCTTTCTTTGGGACAACCCAGAGCGGTGAATTGTATGGGCTATTGCTTTGTACAATTATATTTTGTCGACGCATTTCATTAATTTGCCTATCAACTTCTTCTGAATGGATTTCCGGGTATCTATACATTTTCGAATAAACTGGAAGTTCGTTTTTTGTTATAATCTGATGTTGGATTTGACTTGTAAATGTCAAGTCATCTCCATCCTTGTAGAAAATTGACTTAAAATCACGAAGAAGTGATTTGAGTTTTGAAGTATCATCGGGACAAAGGTGTTTTGCGAATATCTTATCTTCGATTTCGTTTTCGAAAACTTCGCTACAAAAAACTTTAATCGACTCGTCTTCAAAACACTGAGAGGCATATATTTCTTCTTCTTTATTAAAAAATATTTGTATTCTTGCTGTGTCTGTTTTCAGGTAACGGTTTTTAAAATCTATCACTGCATTTAAGTTTATAAGAACGTTGTTCCCAATTAATCCATCAAAATATTTATGAAACTGAAATTCTATAAAATTAATAAAATATCCGGTTTTTTTGAATTCTTTGAAAATTGGTATTCGATATTCAGTATTTGTTACTATATTACGGTCCAGAACTTTTAGTGTATGGTTTTCAGATGGAATTTTCCATTTTGGGTCGCATACATTTTCATTTATTATGCTATATTCTGCACCGCAATCTATAACAAATCTGAGTATTTTTGAGGGTGTTTGAACAACTATATAGGGTAGGTATTTCCTTGACCCGTTTGAAAATTTTGATTATTTTGAAAAGGCTGATTTTGTCTTTGTTCATTTAATGAAATGTCCATAGGTTCGATGTTGTTCGATTGCCCATTAGAATTTCGAGATTGTCTGCTATTTACATTGCTGTTGTTTTGTTGTGATTGGACGTTAGGGTTATTGTAGGTTCGACGAGATTGACCACTGTTATTATTGTAGTAATTCTGACGGTACTGATACTGACCTGTTGCATTATTATTGTAATTAGGGTGAAACTGTCCAGCTTGGTAATTATTTTGATTACTAATTCTTTGATCAGGATTACTAGGCTGCCTATTGTTAACATTTGTTGCATTGTTCCTTATGAAAGAATTATTTCTAACATTGAAATAGCTATTTCTCGATCCAACGTTACTGAAATCCGTGTTAGGAGGACCAACACGTTGATGATTAATTTCGATTATAATTTTAAAAGCGCTTTGTAATGATATTGGGTTTCTACTTAAAATGATAGTTTTTGTCGGTTCAGGAAGATTATTTTTGAATGCTTCTAAGGCAATTCGCTGATTAGATTCGATCATCTGCGTAATATCATTTGGACTGTTTGATAACAAGAAAACATTATTAATCCTGCACAGTAAGTTGTTAATCCTATTGTAGTAGTCCTCAATCGTCGTTGTAACCCTTGCAGTTCGAATTAAATCTAAGAGTTTTTCGGCTGTAAGCCTCTCACCAAAGTTGGTTTTAAGAATTTCCTTAATTTCACTCCAAGTTACTTGCTTACCACTTTTTAGCAGTTGTGTCCTTGCTTTGCCTACAATCCTGTCCTTAACATACCCAAGAAGAATTAATCTAGCAGATTCCTCAAATGAGGCGATGCTATACATAATCGAGTCTACCCTGTCCAGGAAATCTATCAGATAATTAATATTCCCATCAAATTCTGGGATCTTAGATATTAGTTCTAAAACTATCCCAAATTTATCAGGAGGGCTCAAAACCTCCATGTTGATGATGTAATAAATACGTGCTCAGATGATGCGGTACTCACTCAGCGGCTTCTTTTTTCCAACACAGCTCCCGAATTC